>CAUYTI010116591.1:0-11727 GCA_963575145.1 Galago senegalensis
CCAAAAACTATATACCTTTTAAGCAAGGGAAAACTGTATTAAAATTGTAAAACCCAATATATACTAATAACAAAAAATGAATACATGGTATATTGATACCTCCTGTAATTGCAGAAGTCAAATATTACTTATGTATTAAAATTTTAATTCCATTTTTTCTTTCTTAAAATGCATGCACATGTTTCTGTATACTACATATTTATACACACACAAACATACATAACACAGATATATTCATACATTAATATATAATCAAATGGAAGGAAAAACAGATGATGAATAACAGGTAAATTATAACATTATAGTTGGTAACACTGTAATTTTATGTATGATTTATTCACTCAACATGAATCTTTGCCATGTTTCTATAGTTGGTTAGGTAGGATCTAGTGGTAATTCTATAATTATTATTAATATGTCAACCACCACAATTTACAATAAATTTATAAAAAGTTGTCTCTTCTTTAAGTCTTTGACAATTTATTGATTCTCATTTACTGGACACGCCCACACACACACACACGTGCAGAGTGTAGTCAGTGCTGATGACAGGTAAGTACTGAGGACTAGAATATTCGATTCTGTGAAATTAAATGCATAAAGGGGAAAAATACTGGTAAACAGGCATATTAAGCACCACTTTTTTTTTTTTTTTGAGACAGAGCCTCAAGCTATCCCCCTGGGTAGAGTACTGTGGCTTCACAGCTCACAGCAACCTCCAACTCCTGGGCTCAAGCTAGTCTCCTGCCTCAGCCTCCCAAGTAGCTAGGACCACAGGACCATGCCCGCCACAACGCCCAGCTATTTTTTGGTTGCAGCCGTCATTGTTGTATGGTGGGCCCGGGCTGGATTTGAACTTGCCACCTTAGGTGTATGTGGCTGGCGCCTTAGCCACTTGAGTCACAGGCGCCAAGACAGCACCATGTTTTAATAGTAATTCTGTTCCTATTTATAGACTTTTAAAGAACTGATGGAAAGTATAACAATTTGAGTAAATAGATCAATAGGATCAATTCTATTTGAGAGCTGCAATTACTGGGAGAAAAATGAAAGTCCATCATACCAGTGGGATATTTCTTTTGGAAGCAGAGAGTTTAAAACCATGAGCATGATTCATAGACTCTTACTCTCCCTCCCAAACAAAGTGATGATTAGATAATTTTGTAACATTGGAGCTTGGGGTAAGGGAGAGACTCTAGACAGTCTGAGTTTGCTAACTGCTCCACTGTGGAGCAGCAGGGATGCTACCAGACCGCTCCCAGGGATAATTATCACTTCAGAGGGAGCAGAATTCCCGGAAACAGTGCTCATCACCAGATAAAAGGGGAGGGCCCCTCGCAAGCATTCTATTCTAAGCTATCAAGTTTTTTTTGTTGTTTTGTTTTCAAAAGGAGTGGTTATGAATTAAGGCCCACTGCTGTTCAAATAATTAGGATTTGTGGTGTTTAAGAATTACTTCCATTAGAGAAGTAAAATGGTATTAATAGTGCAGCTACAAGCTGTGAAATATAGAAACATTACTTCCTAAGACAGCTGTTCAATTGCTGTTAGAATATGCAAACATCTCTGGTAAAAATGTTTTTTTTTTCTAGTCAATCAGTATCTGGCTAGCAAACAACAATAATGGAAAAAAATAACAGCCCCAAAGTAATAAGAATTTCTTTGAACTATTTTTATTTCACAAAATTTAGGGGGTACAAGTATTTTTTGTTGCATGGATGAATTTTGTTATGCTGAAGTCAGGACATTCATTGTACCCAGGAGAACATACATGGCACCCAATAGCATAGATTTTCTCCCTCACACCCTTTCCACCCCCACAGCCTCCAATATCATTTTTTTTTATTTTCAAAGTTGGTAACACCTCATAACCATACATAGCTCTCTTTTAGCTCCCTCTTATAAGTGAAAACATGTGATGAGTGTTGGCCCATTTCTGAGGGACTTCACTTAGGATCATGACCTCCAGCTTCTTCCACGCTGCTGCAAAAGATATTGTATCTACACCACATTTTTATACCCTTCATCAATTGATGGGACTTTGGTTGGATCCACATTCTTGCAACTGTGAATTGTGCTTTGATACATATTTGGGTGCAGGTGTCTTTTTTGATATAATGTGTTGTTTTCTCTTTCTTTCTTTTTTTTTTTTTTTTTTTTTTAGAGACAGAGTCTCACTTTATCACCCTTGGTAGAGTGCTGTGGTGTCACACTGCTCATAGTAACCTCCAACCCCAGGGCTTAGGCGATTCTCTTGCCTCAGCCTCTCGAGTAGCTGGGACCGCAGGTACCCACCACAATGCCCAGCTATTTTTTTGTTGCAGTTTGGCCGGGGCTGGATTTGAACCCACCACCCTTGGTATATGAAGCTGGTTCCCTACTCACTAAGCCACAGGTGCCACCCTAATGCCTTGTTTTCTTTTGAGTAGATACTCAGTAGTGAGGTTGCTGCATCAAATAGCAAATTCACTTTTACTTCTTAGAGGAATCTCCACACTGCTTTCCATAGTGGTCACACCAGTTTACATTCTTACCAACAGCATATAGAACTTCCTTAAAATGCAACTGTATCAACATCTATTTTTTTTTTTTTTTTTACTTTTTAATAACAACAATTTTGACAGGGGTAGGTGGATCTCATTATGGTTTTTTATTTGAGTTTCCTGATAATTAGTGGCATGAAACATTTTTTTCATATGTTTGATAGCCATTTGTTTCTCTTCTCATGTTAAAAGTCTGCTCATGTCTTCTGCTCAGTTTTTGATGGGATTATTTGGCATTTTTCTTGTTGATTTGTTTGTGTTCTTTGTAGATTCTGGATACTAATTTTCTATCACATGTATAGTTAGCAAATATTTTCTCCCATTTTGTAAGTTGTCTATTTGCTCTGTTGATTATATCCTGGTCTGCGCAGAAACATTTTAGTTTAATTAAATCTCATTTATTTATTTATTTGTGTTGTTCATGTATTAGGAGAAATTATTCCATGTTTCTGGCCTTATAACCTCGTGCAAGATTATACAAAACTACAACTGATTTTACTTGATTTTTTACAAAAATGTAGTTAGGAAATTATTTTCTTTTCAACCACACACATTCCCATTCATCAGTTTTATTGGGATACATATGTTGTTAAAATATGTATAACTAAGTAATTCCGGGCGATGCCTGTGACTCAAAAGAGTAGAGTGTCAGCCCCATATACCAGAGGTGGTGGATTCAAACCTAGCCCCAGCCAGGAACTGCAAAAAAAAAAAAAAAGTAATTCCATAGACAACTATCCTATCTATGTCTGAATGTAATCTCTTAAGTTCAAAGAATATTGTTCAATCATTTAAGAGCTTGTAAAAGTAGAAAAGAAAGATGGCATAGTAATAAAGCAAAGACGATTTTTCACCTGACATTTTTTGCAAACATCCCCATGAATACATTATAATCATTTCATTTGAACTCAATGTATGTAAAAGCATAATGGGATTCTTTTCAATTTGAAGTCTTAGAAGCAAATATATTTTTTTCTTAAAAATAAAAATCTAACATGAAATCTCTTACAGTAATCAAGACATTTCTTTTTTTTCTTTTTTTATTTTTTTTATTAAATGATAGCTGTATACATTAATGCAAACATGGGGTACAGTGTAGTGTTTTCATATACATTTAAGTAATCAAGACATTTCAATCTTTTTGTTCCTCTTTATGTTTTTCTCTCAAAAAATATTCTTAATTATATAGAGGGTTTTTTATTTTTTAAAATTTTTAATTTTATATTTTTTTAAATTTTTAATTTTTTAAAAAAAATTTATCTTGTTTTGTAAGTATGCATGCTGTGAATGAGCCCTGTATGGTTGGTGCACAGAGGCACCCTGCCTATGTAACTTATAGAGCTGATGAAAAATGCCCCAGTATGTAGCCTCAGGATATGTTTTAAAAAAATTATCAACTTATTTTTACCCAGTTAGACATCCAGAGTCAATAGCATATCTTTTTACATATTTCAATAATTATATGGAATGCAACTACTTGTGTTATGTGGATTGATTGTATTTTGCTGATGTCACGGATTTTAGAATACCCGTCTCCAAAACAGTATACATTGTACCCAATAGACAGACTTCTATACCTCATGTCCCTCACCCCCTCCTTAGGCTTCAGTATCCATCACAGCACTCTATGACCACATATACTCCTTGTACAGCTCCCATGTATAAATGAGAAATTGTGTTTTTTATTTTCATTTTGAGATAACTTTGCTTAGGATAATGACCTCCAGTTCCATCCCAGTTGCTGCAAAGATATTACATGTATTTCATTCCTTTATATGGCTAAGTGTACTCCGTGGTATACACACACCACAGTTCCATCCCAGTTGCTGCAAAGATATTGCATGTATTTCACTCCTTTATATGACTAAGTGTACTCCGTAGTATACACAGACCACACTTCCATTATCCACTGAACAGTTGGTGGACACTTAGGTTCATTGCATATTTGCAATCGTGAATTGTGCTTTGATAAATATTCAGGCACAGGTAAGTTTTATTTAAAAAAAATGAGACTTCTTTTCCTTTGGTAAGATATACCTTAGCAGGATTGCAGGATTAGATTGCAGAGTTTCAGGAAGAAAGGCCCTGTTGTTTCCATAGGGGCACACTCCTTTACGATCCCACTGACAGGGTGTAAGCATTCCCTTTCCACCACAGCTGCATTAACGTCTGTTGCTTTTTAACATTTTAATAATGGCCATTCTAACAATGTAAGGTGGAAGCCACCTGAGTGTATGGTATCCATCAAAGGATGAATGAAAATGTGCTCTATATACTTAGAGTGGAGTAATATTCATTTTTCAAATGGAAGAAAATTTCAACACAACATGGGATAACTCTGAAAACACTGTGCAAAGTGAAATAATCTGGTTTCAATACACCAAATATTGAATTATTCCCTATATAAGAGGTAGCTTGAGAAGTCTTAAATTCATAGAGATGGAAAGTAGAATTGTGGCTGCCAAAGTCTTTGGGGTAGGGAGAAATTGGGAGTTGGTGTTAATGGGTCCAGTTAGGAAAGATAAAAGTATTCTGGAGATGAATGGTGATAATGATGGTACAACAGTGTGAATAACTCAGTGTCATAGAACTAACCATACATTTAAAGATAATTAACCATAAACATAAAATAGGAAAATTTATGTCACGTGTACTTAACCATTATTTCAAAATATATGAGAAATATATCATTCTTTCTGCCCTTCTAAGCAGTTATTCAAATTCAAATTACTCTTTCTCTGAGAAACTTCTCAATTTCTATCCCACCCCTAGAACATATGATCAGAATATATTTACAAATTATTTGAATAGTGTTATTATTTATGTGACATATTTTGTAATTTCTTCCTCTCTAAAAGAATTCTGAAAATGAATAGTTTAAAAGATGTACATGTATCTACACACAAAAACATACAATGTAATATCTTAGAAAATTCAATTCAGCAAGAAGGGTTTTAATTGATCAATCCATTTTTATTTCAGATTAATATGAGGCTACAAATGATTATATTGCACTGTTCACCTTTCTAAGGTTAAAATGAAGCTGAGCCCTTCCTCCGGGGGCTTGTAGTGTAACTTTACACTGTGCACGTCAGGTGAGAGCTTTCCAATCCCTCTCCTTCCTCATCTCTTTTTTCTTCTCTGCCTCCTCTCACTTCAATATAATTGTGTTTTTCTATTTTGTGGGTGTATAGCTGTTTATCTACTGGTTTCATAATGTATTGAGTACATAGGATATTTCCTTTTCCATTCCTGTGATGCTTTACTAAGAAGAATGTGCTTCAGCTCCTTCCAGATCAATACAAAAGCCAATGCAAATTTGAGAAATAAAAACAAATCCGGAGGCATCGTTTAACCAGAAGTCAGGGTGTACTACAAGTCTACAGTGATCAAAATCGCATGACTGGCACAAAATCTAAATCTACGGAATAGATTAGAGAACCTGGGGATGAACCCAGCCACATACCACCATCTAATCTGTGGTAAACCAAACAAATGAATACACTGGGTAAAAGAATCCTTATTTAACAAATGGGGCTGAGAGAACTGGGTAGCCACTTGCAGAAGACTACAACTGGACCCACATCTCTCACCACTTAAAAAATTGATTAATTCACTTTTATAAATAGATACAACCTACTTTGATAAAATTGGCAGAGCTGTTTTATAAATATCAGGGGTACAGACCTCAACTATTTAGTGCAAAGCATGATTTGAAAAAAAAAAAAAGAAATATTTCTTCAGCCAAAGAATAATTCACACTCTTTCCATAATTGTGGAAAAATTGACCTTTCGTAATACCAAATAGTGTTAAAATATTATGCATTTTCAGAATCAAGTTCACTGCCATGACTTGCTGGCATTTTGTTTTCTCCATTCTGCTCTATAAAATGGCAGTTTATGAAACAGAGTTACTAAAAATGAACAATGAAAGTCCAATGATCAGAAACACAAAGTCTTAAATTGTTGAGTACAGATTATTACAGTGACCCTAATATATATGAAAAATGACAATTTCTACTTATGAAAAGATGGTATTATATTCAGTACATCCAGAAGGCATGTCAGAAAGTTTTTAATTGCTTTTATAAATGTTCCAAGACATTATATATTTTAAAGAGATTATAATTTCACATCTTAAGCTTCTCTAGTTAGGAAAATTTATTCATCCCTGAAATAGGATTTACCCATCCCAGAAATGCCAGGTATGCCTGCCATATGTTTTTATATTTAATGTTTTATTTCAATGCTCTAGGTGCAAATTGAAAGTTAAACATATAAATAAGTAAAAATAATATTTAAGTTTTGGTAAGACAAGATAAAGTATAGAACTTGATGACAGTGTTGTGTCTGTGTATAATAAAAAGTTCAGCTCCCCCCCCATCCCAGTACAGTAGTGCAGGCTTGTAATGCTAGCACTTTGGGAGGCTGAGGTGGTAGGATTGCTTGAGCTCAGGAGCTCAAGACCAGCCTGAGCCAGAGTGAGATCCTGTCTCTACCTAAAATAGAAACATATTCCAGTTATTGTGGGTGTGCCTGTAGTTCCAGCTATTCATGAGACTGAGGTAGGAGGATTGCTTGAATATAGGAGTTGGAATTTGCTGTGAGTTAGACTGATGCCACAGCACTCTAGCCTGGGAACAGGGTGAGACTCTGTCTCAAAAAAACAAACAACAATAAAAACACACACACGCAAAAACAGGGTGACATTCTGTCTCAAAAAGAGTTGAGGCCATTTTAAATATGAGCTATATCCTAATCTGATTCTTGCACGTCTCTGGTTCAAGCACATTAAACTAAAAACCCAACAAGAAAACAAATATGGAAACGATCATATGTAGTCACCTATTAGCTTTTCATTGTTGTTATAACAAGTAACAAAGAGTTAATGACGTAAACTTATCCAGAGCTATGATTCTACAGTTTTGGAGGCTAGAATCTGCCTGGGATCAGCTGGATTAAACCAAATGTCAGCAGGTTGCATTCCTTTCTAGAGCTCTAGGAGAGAAACAATCTTTACCATTTGAACCTTTCACAGGCTGCCCACAATCCTTGGCTAGTGGCCTCCTTCCTTCACCTTTTAAACAAGCTATTTTGTATCTCTTTTTGAATTTAGTCAGGAAAGGTCATCTTGTTTTAGGGAAATGAGGTGATTAGGCAAGGGTCACCTGAATAGTCCAGGGTACGTTCTCATTTCTTAGCCTTATTCTCACCTACAAAGTCCATTTATACTTATAGGTTCCCAGGATTAGGATGCAGGTATCTTTGGAAGTTGTTATTTTGTCTAACTTTTGTCCAAAAGTTGTTTCGAAATTATATTTTTATTAGAAAACAGCTTGATATTAGTACCTAGAGAATGGAAATTTTGCTCTAAATATGTATTATGAAATACAATGTGAGTAGTTTGCACTTTCTTGTGATTGTGTTCCTTAGGTAGGCACTGGAATGCACAGAATATACTTCCACACATTTTTCCATGATTAAACAAACATATAAAAGTTATAAAACCACTTTGGTGCAAAAGAGGATTCCATGATACATCTAGTCTGGCTGTTATTTTAGTTTGTATATTAAACTTTCAACCTGTTACATGTAGCGGCCCGTGGAGTTCCTATGGCCCTGGTCTCAGTTAGCACAGGAAGGAACCAGGTGAGAGGCGGATTAGAAGTACAAGCTTGTGGAAGGTGGGCTAGCCCTTACTTTCTGGGTAGCCCCGAGCAACCTCCACACCAGCCTTTTATTGAGCCAGAACAACACAGGTGAGGGGAGTAATTAACAATGACTACTGCTGAGGGCACAGGTTCCTCCCACAAGGAGCTCCTGTGGAGGAATGGCCTGAGGTCCACGCCTCAGCTGCAGATCATCTTGCTCGGATGTTTGCGTCTCCTACAGTTTCACATCAAATTATGCTCTGCATTCTGTAGTGCTTTATTTTATCCTTCAATTTATCTATATATGATGAAATGTTCACCAGGAAAATGTGTGTGTAAATAACAGCCAGATATGTATGTATGTATGTGTGTATATATATATATATATATGTATTTGTACACATGATATCGGATTTTGATACTGAATTTCCAGGCTATTGGTCTTGGTGGTTCGAAGAATGAAGCTACAGACCACAGGATCAGCAGGTTAGGTTTCATTCAACAGGTGTTACAGCTCTCACAAAGAGCCATACCTTCTTGCAGAGCAGGATCAGCAGTAAGATAGGTTTTATAATACAAGTGTTACAGCTCTTACAAAGAGCCAAACCTCCTTGCAGAGCACGATCAGCAGTAATATAAGTATTATAGCTCTTACAAAGAGCCAAACCTCTTTGCTCTCCTGCTCTCTCTTGGAGGTCTGCGGAAGTCTGGGTTTGGGCTCTCGGCTTAGGGGCTTATGTAGGGGCAGTTGTACAATGAACTTTTGGGTCCTGAAAACAGACCAATCAGGAGCAGGTTTTGAAAACAGACCAATCAGGGATGCACTGGAGGAATTGCCAGTGTCTTCCCCTGCTCATGTTGGGTTCCTTAGGCTACTGGAGCCTCTGTTGGGGGAGGGAAGCTCCCCCTCCCCACCGCCTCCACTTGCCTATGCTCCAGTCTGTTGGTTCCTTTGCAGGCTGCCACCAACACCACCAAGATGGAGGTGGCAGGTCCTCCAGCCCCACTCAGCTGAGCTGGCTGGGGTGCCACCTGTCCAGTATCACACACACACATATGTTTTTGTATTATACACACAGGATGTCCATAAAGTTTGTGTGCAATTTAAAATAGTTGGCTATTTTAAATTATACATGAACTTAATGAACACCCTATGTATATTTAATATAATATAAAAACCTATGGCATGTGGCTTCTCTATTTGATAGAAATCAAATCTATCCCAGAATATCAGAAATATCACATATAATATAGCATTAAATACATTTGCATACATGCTGGGAGGTACTGAAAGTATGGTCTCCAAAAGCAACATTTAAAAGGTCTGTTTTTTGTAGTTGCTATGTTAACCTAAATAGCTGAATATCTATTGCAAGCTCCTTCCAATTTTCCTTCTTCAAAGATGGAAAAGCTAAGATACTATATTTCCTAGAGTCATTTATGCCTAGGGCTCCTACTGAAACTCTAGTGTTTTATTAATTTCAATTTACTACTGATTTCTATGTTTTATAGATAATTTTTAGCATATATTTTCCTGGAAAGGAATACATTACTTATTTAAATCTCTTCGGAATCATTGAAACAAAGTTATCTCTTTTCATTTAAAATTTCAGCTGTGTCCCAGATAATATGAATTTCTATTTTTATGAGATTATGTTTATAGAATAAGAACTGTATTTAGAGCAGTAAATTTTTTGAAGAAATACACTTTTCATTCTTTTCCCAACACTTATTACTTTTCGTTACATTTTCTTCTTGTCTTTATTAAACTTACTTAGAAAAAAAAATATATGTAATACATTTCCAGGGATTTAAATCAAGGAATTAGGCAGGCTTCTTTCTTTCTTTCTTTCTTTCTTTCTTTCTTTCTTTCTTTCTTTCTTTCTTTCTTTCTTTCTTTCTTTCTTTCCTTCCTTCCTTCCTTCCTTCCTTCTTTCCATTTTCTTCATTATTTAAGAGACCAACTCTCACTCTCTTCTCAAGACTAGATTTTCCCTAACCTCAGACTTGCACACACTGACATCCAACTCTTTGGTTGAAATGAACCTCATGCCTCATCCTCTGTAGTTACCAGAATTATAGGTAAGAATTATAACACTTGATTACCCTTTCTATTTTAGTAGAAACATGATGGGAGACCAGGGATGTAGTTGTATTTCTATTGCTCAGCCTTGTCTCTAACATGGGAGCTCAAGAGACCTGCCCAATTTGACTGCCCAGAGCATCAAAATATTGTAGTCATGCATGGGATAAGTCACTTAGCTCTACAGAAGAAATGAGCTCAGTGGGAACTTTGAGGATTGGCTAATCTTCAGCCCTAGGTAACAGAGAAGGAATATGCCAGGACTTTTTCTATATGCATAGTGGAAGATCCCAACAATTATGTATGGATCTCTTTTATACTTACCAAGTTGTATTACATATTGAAGATTATACCTATGTGATTCAACATATCTCTACCAAATGCACTGTGGCCATGAAGCTAAAAGTATAGATACACCTAGTATGGAATTTAGGATTGATGAAAATATAAAGATAGGCTGATATTTCCCATGATCATAACAAATAACTACAGGTATGGAGTGAACTACCATACTCACTGCCTCACCAGATTTCCAGAGAGAACCTTTAGTGAGACACGTACCATCCAAATGAAGCCTATTCTAGAGAAAAAATAAAACATCATGAAAAGTAGAACTGGGAACATGTAATGTACCATTTTGGTGTGTCAAATAATTGTCTGATCATTGGGTTCGATTTCTTGTTCTATGACATCCCAGGGAAGTTCTAGGTATAAACCTCACTCTTCCATTTGATTCTCAATTTGTTACTTGAAAAGGAAAGGATGGTTCATTTAATCCCATGGTCATGGTTACAAAACAAATTTTGGAAGCAGAAATTGAGTATGGAGAAAAGAACCACACACTTTGTAACAATTTGAATCCAACAACAAATCCAGACAGCAAATGTTCTTGCTTAGCAGGAATGATATTAAGCTTAAAGAGGCTAAACCAGGACAACACCCATTGTGATGTCATCCATGGTGATCATGGATGACTTCATCCTGGAATTTTATGGGATTCAGCCTTCTGATCAAAGATACTCATTGGACTTTTCTTCTCTCTTCAGTTGGTGTACTGCATGTGTTTGATTTAGGACATTTTTTAGTCCTCCATTCACTGACTGAGAAGTGATCTTCCATTTGTGCCTTACTGTTTACATTAATGGCTGAAATTCCAGTATCATGGCTAACAAAGCAAGTTCATATTTTGAGGGCAGTGAAAATCAAGCCATTCCAGATGGTAAAACTGCATAGAGACACTGAAATAGGATTCTCTGTTCTCTTTTTTTCTTTTCTTCCTTTTCTTCCTTTTCTTTCTTTCTTTCTTTCTTTCTTTCTTTCTTTCTTTCTTTCTTTCTTTCTTTCTTTCCTTCCTTCCTTCCTTCCTTCCTTCCTTCCTTCCTTCCTTCCTTCCTTCCTTTCTTTCTTTCTTTCTCTCTCTCTCTCTCTCTCTCTCTCTCTCTCTCTCTCT
>CAUYTI010116593.1:0-16294 GCA_963575145.1 Galago senegalensis
CTCTTGCCTCTGCCTCCCAAGTAGCTGGGACCACAGGTGCCCGCCACAACGCCCGGCTATTTTTTGGTTGCAGCCGTCATTGTTGTTTGGCGGGTCCGGGCTGGGGATTCAAACCCGCCACCTTAGGTGTACGTGGCTGGCGTCTTAGCCGGTTGAGCTATAGGCGCCGAGCCCCATTCATGATTCTTTTCAGAATTCATTATTACCGTGGTGTCTGCAGAATGGTGAATTGGTGTCTCTGTTATTCCTCTGGCATTTATTAGTTGCCTTTCTTCTGCAAAGGTAACTTTATTCTTTCCTTTGTTCTTAGTAACAGTGCAGACAGACTCTTAGAGTCTATGTCAAGTCAATACTCTATAATCCCTTTCTGTAACTGACCATTTTGATGTACAGATTATTCCTAATTTGGCTGGTGGGGCTCCTGTATCTTTTTTCTGTGTCCCTATCAACTTTTTCAGCTTTTATTACGTTGTCATGATAAGATGTTTTACACTCACCTTGCATTTTTGCTGCTCTAGCTCCCTTAGATAAGCCATTTCTTCAAGCCCCTATTTTTTGTTTGTTTGTTGCAGTGGGAATGATATTGAGAAACTGAAATTTAGGCATCGGCTGTTCTCTTTGCCACAAGAATGTCATTGCTTCTAGGCCCTCTCAGAGGATAAAGCCATTGGAAAACACTACAAGTCAGAGTTTGATGATTTTCTTGAGTGTTGAAAATGTTAACAGTTGAGTGTTAACAGTGCAGAATAATGCTGACTAGTTCTCCAAGTTGAGGAAGTATTTCTCAATTCCTATTATTTGATTTAGCAAAGAAGCTGCTTACATCATTGACTGATAATGATGTATCTTTATTAAAAATGATGTATCTCACATGTATCTTTCTTTATTCTTTAACTTTCCTTGTATTCCTAATGTAAATGAAAATATCAACAAACATTCATGCCGGAACTATACTTGTTCATTAATTGCAATCCTAGGTGGTTTTGAATACAGGGGTTTGGCAAAAATCAACTAAAGCATTCTCTGAGAATTAATTGTGCGCATAAAGTTCAGAATAAAGAGTAACATATATTTTATGATCATTTGTAAATTGTGTGCTACACATCCTTTACATCAATAAAATTTATTTTAAAAGGTGATAAACCCAGGCCAGATTAGTACCACATGATATTATTTAAAACAAACAAAAAAAACCTTAATGGCATGCCAGCTTTTATACATTATAAGAATTCATATTAGAAACCTGGACTCTTTCTTTCTTTTTTTTTTTTTTTTTGAGACAGAGTCTCACTATCTCACCCTCAGTAGAGTGCCATGGCGTCACAGCTCACAGCAACCTCAAACTCTTGAACTTAAGCAATTATCTTGCCTCAGCCTCCCAAGAAGCTGGGACTACAGACACCCGCCACAATGCTTAGCTATTTTTTAGTTGTAGTTGTCATTGTTTTTTGGCAGGCCCAGGCTGGATTTGAACCCGCTAGCTCTGGTGTAGGTGGCTTGTGCCCTAGCCGCTGAGCTGCAGGCACTGAGCCAGAAACCTGGAATTCTTAATTTTCTTGAGGAGTCAGATCTGGCCCAATCCTATTCTTCTCTGGCAACACTCAGCTGGAGCTGAGCCACCATGGACACTCAGGTGGAGTGTGTACCCTTACTTTGCCACAGTCCCCACTCTTCCCTATAGTTCCCCCAACCCTGCGGCTGAGTACCAAATGCCATCTATCCCTGCATACTATGGATTTTCTCTGCCTTTATTTATCCCACAATAGCACCACTTGAACCATATTTTCAGTCCAGAAATCTAAAAACCTCGGGCTTGATTTATAACTAAATTTAGCTTTCCTTTTTCTATTGGTTTAAGTCCCACTGACACACAATTATTTTTCAAAAGAATTACTTAAGGCTGAACATGGGACTCATGCTTATAATCTCAGCACTTTGGAAGCTCAAAGTAGAAGGATCATTTGAGGGTAGAAGTTCAAAAGCAGCCTGGGCAACATAGGAAGACCCAGTTTTTACAAAAGAAATATGAGAAAGGGCTTTGAAACTATTAAAAGCTACCAAATTGGAGATATTTATAGGACGTATATAATTCCTAACATCATTTAATTTTCTACTTTATTAATAAAAATGAATTTTATTTTAATGGTGAAGTTCAATTTGTTACATTTTCAGCAACTAACGACAATAAATACATTGCTAACTTTTCACTTACATCTTTCTTGCCTTCCTTTCTCTTCTTTTTCCCCTTCTTTCTCTTTTTCCATCATTTTGATGTTACCTCTGTAGTATAATGTCAGTAATGAGGTCATTATATTTTTCTATTGAAATTCATAGTTTGGTCTTCTCTTTGGCCTAATTTAAACACTGACATCATGGACCCATGCTAATTAGCCTGAATGGCCAAATCCCCCACCAATTAAGCAAAGGTAGAGAAAATTTCAGGTTATTTAAATTACCTTAGTTAAGGGTAAGGGAAAAAAAAATGTGACAAATGTGATCTTAAGTCATTAACTCCAGGACATACCGTTATTTTATAATTAATCTATTTCTTATCATTACAGTATCATGAATGCACTCACGTTTCAACCCCGTTGCACTCTAACTTTAGACTTTGGTACCACAATTGCCATGAGTCCTTCTTTATACTCCACTTTAATGGTAAGTTGGGTCTGTATAAGGGAAAATTTTCTTTGTACAATAATAATACAATAATGATTCTACAAAGTAAATAAAATGATTTAATTTTTTAAAAAATATGTTGATTCAGTTCTTTTTATCAATACATATAAAACCATCTTGTGTTAACAATGTGGTATAAAGTACCCTAACTTTCTAGCCTTTTTTTTTTTTTTTTTCAGTTTTTGGCTGGGGCTGGGTTTGAATCCACCACCTCTGGCATATGGGGCCGGCACCCTACTCCTTTGAGCCACAGATGCCACCCAACTTTCTAGTCTTAAACTTACAAATGGAGTATGCCCCCAAAGTTCTTTTAATTATCTCCTTGTAGTTTGAGCATTTTTACTCATAGGAATAATGTTATAAGTGGTCATTAGATTTGCAGGCTAGCCCCCTAATGTAGGGAGACGGGTTCTGATGGTCTTCATCTAAGTTCTGATTTCTGGAGCATGACAAGAAGGAGAAAGAGAGGGAAGAAGAAAGTGAGAGAAGGGAAGTGGTGGAGTGGGGCAAAGGTAAAAGACTCAAAGAAAGAGGGGAAAAAAGGTAAGTGAAGGGCTAGAAGAGAAGAACTTTCCCTGGGGTTAGGCCTTACTCTAAGCAAAATTTTGAGCTACATATAATTTTTTTATTGCATTCTCCAAGTTTCTTTTTTTTATTATTTATTTTTTAAAAATTTATTTGTTTATTTGCAGTTATTGGCTGGGTGTGGGTTTGAACCTGCCATGCTTGGTATATGGGGCCGGCGCCCTACTCCTTGAGCCACAGGCACTGCCCTGATTATTTATTTTTTGAGACAGAGTCTCATTCTGTTGCCCCAGGCTAGAGTGCCATGGCATCAGCCTAGCCCACAGCGATCCTCCTGCCTCAGCCTTCCAAGTAGCTGGGACTATAGATGCCTGGCTAATGCTTGGCTAATTTTTCCATTTTTAATAGAGATGGGGGTCTTACTTTTGCTGGGGCTGGTCTTGAACTCCCCAGCTCAAGTGACCCTTCCATTTTGGCCTCCCAGAATGCTAGGATTTCAGGTATGACCCATTGTGCCTGGCCTCTTTGTTTTCCTTCCTTGAAAGGGTCTCCCTCTGTCACCCAGGCTGGAGTGCAGTGGTGTGACCAAAACTCACAGCACGTTCCAACTCTTGGCTTCAAGCAATCTTTCTGCCCCAGCCTCCCGAGTAGCTGGGACCACAGGCACCCAACATGATGCCTGACTCTTTTTTCTATGTTTAGGAGAGACAGGGCCTCACTCTTGCTCAGGCTGATCTTAAACTCCTGAGTTCAAGCGATCCGCCAGCCTCAGCCTCCCAGAGTGCTAGGATTACAGGCCTGAGCCACTTTCTCTACTTCTGTGAAATTTCTCTGCAAAGACCTGGCTTTTAGCTGGCTCACAAGACATATCTCTGGACTGAATCAAGTCGAATATTTCAGTATCTTTTAAATTTGTTGTTCAAAAGGGCTCACACGGTTGAGCACAGAGCAGAGAGAGGTGACTATTTGTATATGTGCCTCTGTTGCCAATCACAGGAAGAAAGGTGTGGCTATGTGTGGGGACACATAGCTCATGGCCTTATTTCCACATCCCTTGTTCAAATTATGGGTGGTTTGCCAAAGTGCTTACCCAGCTGAATACAGTTATAATGTTAGTAAATGAATGTAACAACGTAACTTTGGTTGCTTGGCATTGGGAAGGTTTTAAAGTAAGAAAAGTCAGGAAAGTTGTTGGCAATGCTGGCCACGTTTTCAATACTATATGCTCTTAAGGATGAGTCCCTGTTGAAAAGAGCCATATCTAAGAACGTGACATACATACATGTTTGCCAGCCTTTGCCTAGTGACATGGGCTGGAGTTTGGAGTCACTGTCTGCACCGCTGTGGACGAGTAAGCTCTGCTCTGGGAAGGGCTGCTTGGCCTCGGTGTTGACACGAAGCCTCTTCAGACCACAGATAGCTAGGTATTCAGTGGGCAGAGTGTTCGTGCTGCACAGGGAAAGCTTCAGGTCCTGGACCAATGTGAAGTTCAACAGGCGGCCCAGCACGGACGTGTCTGTGAACCAGATGGTCAGACGGCCACTGTAGCTGGTTTGCTCGACGGCGAAGGGCAGGACGGTTTTACAGCTGCACATCAGGTTGGCCAAACTGTAGTCACAGTCCCGGATGTCAGCAGAGCAGCTGCAGTTCCGAATGGTGTTTTCCCTGGTGAAGATGAGCGTGCTGTTCCTCTGACCTGCGGCGAAGTGGTTGCGCGCGAAGATGCCCAGCGCGCAGATCAGGAGGAGGCAGTGCCCGGGAGGAGGCGCCATTCTTGGTCAGAGTGGGCCGCGAAGTGTTTGTGTTTCCACTTGGTGAGCCAATTGGTTGGTGCTCAGCTGAAAGAAAGCGCACAACGTTGTTATCACAGCCTCTATTAGAAATACACAGCTAATGCAAACGAAGCCTAGTAACCGACTGTAGACTTTCCTCTGGTACAGGCCTAATAAAGGCAGGCAGCACTCGAGACTCAGGCAGTAATTCTTTTCTCAGAGCCTCTCCAGCGACAGCAGCCAAACCTCCAAATTCTGCTCCTCGAGGCATAAAACTCCCAGCAATGTCTGCTGACGTGAGACCAACATGCCCACAAGACAGCCAGCGCAGACACCAGAGAGGGGACCTACTGCGTACAAGCAGGGATTTGGAGTCATTTGAGTGAGGACATCCACCAAATATACAGTTACTAGTGGTTAGTCCTTGCAACCCCCCTAGACATGAATGTGCTCCCCTCCCCCTCAATATCTGACTTCCTGGAATTCAGGAGACAAACAGTTCCCTGTTGGATTCAGCTCCCCAGGCACTACCTATTAAACAACATAGCACGAATACCAATGAAACATTTAGTTAATGGTAAACTTGAATTTCTAAGTAAATGAATGTGTCCCTGGCCCCCAATTATATTAATCTACTCATGGGCCCTTTCATCCTTGTTCTGGCCTCCCAAGAATGTACTACGTAACTGTGTTAATAGATAATGAAAAGACTAATTGTCCACTAATTGATCACAATTATCTTGACTCATCTACTTCTATGCCAGACCAAATTTTACTTATTGATTTTGTCAAATAATTAATTATAGGGCTCTTCATCTCCACGGGGGTAGAATGCAAAAAAGAACCCACTTTGTAGAAGGTGGAGATGCTGGTAACAGGGAAGACCAAATCAACAGGCCTATTAGAAGAATTAACTAAGGTATCTGCACTGATCATTTTTGTAAACTGGTCAGTTAATAAACAGTGCCTGCTTTAAGAAAGAAAGAAAAAAAGAAAAAATTAGCTGGGCATTGTGGCAGGAGCCTGCAGTCCAGATCCTGGGCTGAGGCCGGAGGACTCCTTAAGCCTAGGAGTTTGAGGTTGCTGTGAGTGAGGGTGATGCCATGGCATCTAGCCTGGTGACAGCAGGAAAGGAGGCTAGGCAGACATGGTATAGGGTATGAAAGGAGGCCACGGGATGACAAAATGAGGAGTAAGAAATCCAAGGGAGTCAAAGCTAAAAATGCCAGGAATCAGGGGACAGGCAGGAAGCCCTAGTCTGTCAGCAGGTGTCTACAGTGTAGGGAGGATAAAAATAAGCTCAACTCAGTGAACTTGAACAGAAGGCAAGATGTTGATTCACAGCAATTGTTACTACAATTCATTCAACGAACGCTTCTTGAGAATTTAGTAGGTAGTACACACAACCCAGCTAACACTGGGGATATGGCCCTGAACAAGACAATCCAGGCCCCAGGCCTAATGGAACTTACATTCTAATGGACTTGATTCTGTTTCCAATGGGTGGGAGCAACAGAACCCAAGGTCAGGCCAGGCCTTCAGTGAGGACCAAGAGGCTGCAGCAGTGGGGAGGAGGAGGGGCAAAGTCAAGAGTTAGGCAGGGTTCAGCATGGGCTATGAACCAATAGAAGAAATGAAGATAAAAACCACCTGGCTGGACGGGGTGGCTCACACCTGTAATCTTAGCACTCTGGAACGCTGAGGCAGGTGGATTGTTTGAGCTCAGGAGTTCAAGACCAGCCTGAGCATGAGGGAGACTCTGTCTCTACTAAAAATAGAAAAATTAGCTGGGCTTTGTGTTGTGCACCTGTAGTCCCAGCTACTTGGGACTGAAGCAGGAGGCTTGCTTGAGCTCAGGAGTTTGAGGTTGCAATGAACTAGGCTGATGCCACCGCACTCTGGCCCAGAGTGATGTCTCAAAAACAAAACAAGTTAGCCGGGCATGGTGGCTCATGCCATAAGCCTAGCATTCTGGGACGCTAAGGAGGTGGATTGCCTGAGCTCATTGGTTTGAGACTAGCCTGAGCAAGAGTGAGACCTTGTCTCTAAAAAAATAGCTAGCTATTGGGGTGGGCACTTGCAGTCCAGCTGACCTGGATCCTGTCCTCCAGGGGTTGACACTCAGAGGAGGAAGACAAATAAGGCTGAACTGAGAAGCGTTTGATCGCATACAGAACATGGCAGAGACATGGGTTCAGGTCTATTTGGGGGACTGGGACAGGCAATGTATAGTATTCTGTATATACTTTGAAATTGACACGGGATTTTCTTAAAGGATTTTTCGTAAAGGATTTTCTTAAAGGATCTATTTCATAGTAAAGGAAAGAGCTTTGAGAAACGTGGAGAGCCAGAATTCTCCCTGACAAGAGGTCTAACAGTTTTAAATAGTGTTACAATGTGGTGGTCACTACCCCACTTAGCAGGGAACAGTGAATAATTTACTAATTACAAGATAATTTTAGACAATCAGCTGTCCCAGATTCCACCAGAGGTTTCTGGGACTTTATGTCCTGGTAACCCTGTCAACTCAGAACTAGGAATACTGTCATACCATCAGCCCACCCAGATCCCAGGCTTAAAGGGAAAGGAAGGGAAGATCATTTATACATCAGCCCAGAACCTGGTGAGAAAAGTGTCTGCCTCATTCTTTCAGGTGCTGATGCTGTTCAAAGGCATTTGTGGAAGAGGAAAGGGGACAGGAAGAGAAAAGGGTTGGTTTGCTGGAATACATGGGACTAAAAGTCCCCCAAAGGATTTGTAAACATCTTGCCAACAGTTAAGGTCCTGGATGGACCTCAGGATGGTCCCTGCTCCCTGGACCTCAGGGAGCCCAGAGGCCAGAACAGGGAGGTCTGATGCAGAAAGTCTCACTGGGAGTGTAGAGTGGGGCAAACATCCCTGATAACCACCATGGGATTTAAGGGGTACCACGAAGATACCAGTCGGATATTTTTCTCCTTCAGTAGAGCATAAATTTCTTTCTTTTGGGTTTCTTGAGCAAAGATTGTGAACACCTTA
Source organism: Galago senegalensis (assembly GCA_963575145.1). Classification (NCBI taxonomy): domain Eukaryota; kingdom Metazoa; phylum Chordata; class Mammalia; order Primates; family Galagidae; genus Galago; species Galago senegalensis. Next base: position 7,995 of record CAUYTI010116593.1, read on the forward strand.
GTTTCACTATGTATTTATTCATTTGTGGGCAGATTCTAGTGTGGTGGAGGCAGAGTGGGGGCAAATATATTAAATGGCCCCTGCTCCTTGTGATGTCTCTGTCCATGGTGGGGCCAAGGTGGACAAGTCTCAAAGACAAAGCACACAAAACGTTGGGGTGCTGAAAAAATGAGTCAGGCTAGTGTGTGTCAGAGGGTTCCAGCCCAAGAGGACCCACTGGGTGCCCCTTCCTACTGCCAACCATGCCATTCCGTAGTTGTCAATCTTCTCTGTCCTACTTCTGGGTTTTCAAATTCTTGTTACACTATGCCAATTATATAGGGATTTTCCTTGTCTTTTTCCCAGTCAAAAAATAATTTCCTTTCTCAGACATTACTTCCTCCATGAAGCTTACCATGACCTCTTCTACCCCTAGGCTGTTAAGCATAGACTTAACACTCCATACACATTGTCACTATAGAGATTACCACACTGTACTGTGACTACTCATTCAAGTATCTCTTCCTCTGGGGAAGAACCTCTTGAGACAGCTCTTTTCTGGCTGTATGTTCTCGGTTTCCAGCACAGTGCCTAGCACATAGCAAAGACTCAACAAATTTTACTGAATGAATGAAAAGACATAGTTTACCAAATGTCAGTGTACTAAGATTCTTTTTACTGCTAGTCAATAGAAATCCAATTCAGATTGGCTTGACAGAAAGAAAAAAAGATGGGCTCACTTATTTGAAAAATCAAGGAAGGATTTCAGGCATGGCTTGATCCAGCTATTCATAAAAAGGTTGTCAGGAAGTATCCATCTTTCCGTTTTTCTTTTTCCTGGGTTTTATTCTCAGACAAGCTCACACCTTCTGGGGAAAAGATGCTCCCTAGTAGTTTCAAGTTTTCCTTCTACCTCCAGAGAAGAAAGTTTCCTTTTTTAAAGCAGCACCAGGCAAAAATTCATTTGCCTTCCTGAGTAATATATTCAGCCTTGGTGCCAATGAATAGGTGCAGTCATCTGGGAAACAATGGACTTAGGGAACAAAAGGCTGATTCTAGAAAGAGAAATCTGGGACCTTTACCAGAAAAAAGGCAGGGGAGGCAGTCGGAACAGTGGGTGCCCATGAGACCTATGGGGCGAATATGGCCACCTTACTTCCTTCAGTCTCAGCAAACTCTGGGCACAACTTTGCTAAAATACACTCCAAAAGTGCAGCTATATGCAGCTATATTTTGTAGGAAACATCCAGAATTCCAAATTATCTCCTTTACTGAAATACCCCTCATTTTCATTGCCTCAGAATCTTTGAGGATTTTTGCAGGGACACATTTTGGGGACTGTGTCTGTGAGGGACATCCTTGCCTAGCTCTCCAAACCCTGGCTTCACAGGGTATTTCTTGAAGTTCCCAGGAAGACCCTGGTTTGCTTCTGCTTTTAACCTCGGGGCCATCATTCAGATTTATTTTTGAGACTGGCTGCATCTTGCTGGAGCATCTCATCAGTTTCTGGCTCTCTTATTTCCCCCATTTCTTCATTTGAAATGTTTCCCTTATTGCTTTTCCACTTTTAAAATAAAAATGACTTCAGATTTCAAGTTAAACTCACTTTTGAATTAACTTTTTAATCACTTTTGATTTTTAATTGCTGTAAGGTTTTGGAGAATTTCATTAGATTTACCCACAATTATGTATATATATTTTTTGTCTTTTGTGTTAAGACTATAGAGTTCAAAACATCGTTATTTATAACATTTCAAATGGTCCAAATGCTATCCTCCCACTGACATAGTATCTCCTTACTAGTAATATCTTCTTATAAACAGAACTAGATCAGTTCGAAGTATTCCTTTTGGAGCCAAGTATAAACATTATCTAAATGTTGGGTGTAATCCTAGATTGAGGAGGAATCTGTGTGGAATTTGTTTTGAACTAACGGATGTCTGTATCTCCTCAATTTAGAACTCTTTGCCTTCCTGAAGCTGATTGCTAGTATTAATTGCTCTCGAGATTTCTTCAGCTGTAACAGTTATACGGATTCTGAATAATAGTGCTTTTCTTTAATTTTTTTTTTTTTGGAGACAGGGTCTTGCACTCTAGCCCAGGCTGGAGTGAAGTGGGGTCATCACAGTTCACTGCAGCCTTGAACTTCTGGGCTCTAAATGATCCTTCTGTCTCAGCCTCCTGAGTGGCTGAGATTACAAGCATTTGCCACCACACCAGCTAATTTTTTCTATTTTTAGTAGAGATGGGGTCTTGCTCTTGTTCAGGCTGGTTTTGAACTCCTGGCCTCACTGGATCCTTTCCACCTCAAAGTTGTTTTGCAACTTATGATTTTTATCTACTCTTTTTCTCAAAATAAAATGAGAAATCAGCATCTAGAGAACATTATTGGATACTAGGCAATGGCCTAAGTTGTGGGAAATTAAAAAAGAAGAAGACATCAAACCTTGCCTTCCAGGGACTTGAAGTTTTCCCAAGGAATTTGGAATGTATTCTGGGACCCGACAACTGGGCAAGTAATTATAAGGCAAAGTGATTGATGGTGCTTATTAAAGACACAGATGAAGCATTTGGCAGGAAGAGATGGGAAAGACCCCCAAAGGGATCCACTTTGGACTAGGCAGAGAAGGGGTTAGGGCTACGGGAAGGCAGGCTAGTGCAGACATAAGGGTCACTTGAGCACCTCAGAATGACTGAAGTCCTTAGCGTGTTTAGTGCAAATATAAGATGTCTTGGGGCCCAGGGCAGGGAATGTGGACAGGACAGGGCTAGATCGAGCCTTGCTGGCCAAGCAAAGAGAATTGGACTTTATGCTGGCAGTAATTTGGTTTCCAAACTCTTCTGATCTTTAATAAAAATCTTAAAAGCTTTCCCCAATAGAAGTATTTATTTATAAAGGCCATTGTTATCATGCTTACATATTATCTATATTATAAACAATACCTAAGCAGCAGAATTTTTAAAAAATTTGAGATGAAAATAAATATAAATTAAAGTCTGAGTAATTTCATGTCTACCTCATTGGCTTGGCTGGAACATCCTCTTTGATGTAAACACACTTTTTGGAGGCCCCTGCAAAAGACAAAAATGAGGTGGTGAAGGTTTGTATTAGGGGAAAGCTGTCTAGATGTGTCTTTAAGGAAGGTAACATAGGCGGCCAGGTGGAGATGGAATTGGAGGGGACCGCACTAGACTAGAGGCAGAACAGTGAGTTCTCAGTAAGAGAACACTTCCCTTTCGTATTTCCTTTGGGAAGTTTACATCTCTCCATTGGTTGGCTCCTTCTGACTCCAGGCTCTCTAGATCTATCTGTTTCAATATCTGGAATCCTCATGGGGCTAGAGAGGATCGAGAAAGTAGAACGGAAAGTAGACTCCTTCCCTCCTACGAGCACACAGTTGAGATGCCTCTGGAATCGCTCAGAGGGAATTCGTGGCGTGGGAAGTAGGAAAGCCCAAATGGGTGCCCTGGAAGGTCCTGGCCTCATTCTTAGCACCCCTACATAAGCTGCCTGGCAATTCCACTCCTGGAGACACCTGCTGTGTGCCCTGATGGCTGTAGGGAAAGCACAGTTCTCACAGTGAGGAGCCTCTGGGTGGTTTCATGAGACTGGCAGCAAGCCCCACTGCTAGTGTGTGCTGGTTGCAGACAAGCTAGAAAGGAAGGGGGCATCTCTTCAATCTCCAGGCTCGCCTTCATGTACCTTCATCTTAACTCCTTGGTCACCTCCTCATTCATTCTTTCCAGGTACTTGGTGCCAAAAACCTGCCCTCAGATAGGAGTTTAATATCAACTTTCAGGCTGACTAGGAATTTAAACCAACAAATTCTTGCACTTTAGCTTTCTCCTTCCCGAGGGACAGCAAGGTTGAAATAGGGAGCAGGAGAGGAGACTGCACTGTAGCTCCAGAAATGAGTGGTCCCTTGTTCCTTCGTCCATGGCTGTGCAATCCCCCTTTCCACTGAGGTCAGGGAAGAACCTTGGCCTTTCTGTGTTGCATGGCTGAGTTGCTGTCAGAGGCGCTGTGTGAAGGCTTTAGGTGTAAGACCCTGAAAGGCTCTTGAACAGAAGGACTTTTAGCGTTTTTCTTTTCTTTGGCTCTATTCCACAAAGCACTGCAGGAGGTGGGTTAGAGACACACCCTACATCAGATGACATTTAAAAGGGGAACGAATGCTCTCCTTGCGGTTTAATATTTCAAAGTCTCTGAAGTTGCAAGTTAATTTGGGTGTCTCCCCCATGTTTTCTTACTGCGATCCGTGCTGTCTTTTCTTTCTTCTTACATTCCATAACAGCGCGCCTCCCATCCTTGGTACAAGCCACTGAATTTTCACATGCCCTCACTAGCGTCCAGCGCCGAAGTCACTCTCTGTGCGTCTCTGTCCGCCTCTGTTCGTAAAGGTCACTTCCCTGTCACTGTGGCTCATGTAGTTCATTGGGAACAGCAGGAGCCATGTTCGCAGGGACAATGATACCATCGGCATCTTGTTTGATTTATGTGTGGGATCTGTTTTATATGCTATCGTCTGGTATATTTGCTCATCTAGAAAAAGAAGTAAAAGTTCATGTCTTTAAAAAAAAGTCCATATCTTCATTAGGCAAAATTAGCTTCAAGCTTGAAATTCAGGCTTTAAGGACACAATTTAAAATTTTTTGTGATCGTTCCATTTCAACTCAGAGTCCATAGTTGGGCTGCTCAGGGAGCCTTTCCGAGTCTGACATAGGATGACAACCCTACCACACACGGTTATAACGATAGCAATGCAAGATGCATGTGGTTCTACTTATATATCTAGACACGCATATGTAAATAATGGCCTATTAGTGCTATTCCTAAGTGTCAGTACTAATCACATGTATACTGCAATATGCAGAATATTATAGTACTATTCATGAACGATGATATTTTATAATGTTAGAATTATAAAGAAAATGAGAATATATTGGCATCTCTGTCAAGGCATCCCAAAAGCCATCCCAAAGCAATCTAAAGTAATTGATTCATGTGGCATATTATTTGTGTCAAAAATTTGATGAGAGAACAGGCTCAACAAACAACAGAAAGGCCCTTGCATGATTTTTACTGTAACAAACCAAGTGTGATTTGCAATAACCTCCTGTAAATTCTGGGAAATTTGAAATAATCTAGTCTAGGAAATGGAAGTTAATTATCCAGTTCCCATTTCTAGTAATTTAAATGTGTGCGAAATGTTTAAAGGAATAGCAGGAGTGTGGAATGTGATCGAAATCCTTTATTTCAGGCTTCCTACTGTCCCTGAGGGATATTGTGGTAGGTTGAATAATGGCCCCTAAAGATGTCAGTGCTCTAATCCCTGGAACCTGTGTCATGTTACTTTACATGGCACGAAGGACTTTGCAAATATAATTAAATCAAGAAACTTGAGATGGGGAGAGGATCCAGGGTGATCTGGGTAGACCCAACATAATCACAAAAGTTCTTAGAAATGCAGGAGGTCACAGGAAGAAAAAGGCCACATGACAACTGAAGAAGAGATTGGAGTGACAGGCCCACATCCCCGAGTGCCAGCAGCCTCTAGGAGCCAGAAGGGTCAGGGAGCAGATTCTCCCCTGGAGTATCCAGAAGGACCCAGCCCAACCTACACTTTGACTGTAGCCCAGTCAGGCTGGTTTTGGACTTCTGACACCCAGAAATCTAAGAAAATATAGCTGTGTTGTTTTAAGCTACTAAATTTGTAGAAATGTATTATAGCAGCAATAAGAAACTAATACAGAGATTATGAGGAAGCCAAACCACCACATCAAACTATCCCTTCAGACCAAAAAAACTAGCCCGTTTTTCTTCAAGGCCACACAGTGTTTGCTAATTGCCCATGTGGTTTATTACTTGTGCTACACTGGATCATACGCCGTTGGGGTAACTATGTCCCGAGTGCCTTTGTGACTCTTCTGAAGTCCCAAACTCAGTACTCATGTAGAAGAGTCGCAATGCGCTGGACCCAGACTAGCCTGAACTGATGCGTCTGGACATGTCTTATGAATTAAGGAGGGGGGTGACCATCTCCAGGTGGTTATTTGCAAAGGATGGGACAGCAGTACTTGTGTCGTCTTAGCCCAAAACTCTGCATTAGGCTGAGTCCTGTGGAGCTGCAAGCTGAGGCTGCTTGAAGTGCTTTCAGGAACTCTGAGAGGTGGGGCTCAGTGGCCTCTGCCCAAGGAGCAAAGTATGACACTGAGGGGAAGACAGAGGCAGCCTCCCCCCTTCTGTACTGAGTAGAGCACAGCTTTGGCACAGCAAAGAGTGAGGGACAGGTAGCATCATTTGACTCCTTGAGATCAGACTGGGCACTTGGACACTGCTCTCTGGTCATTACATCAACAGGGCGCCCCATGGCAGAGGCAAGGGACAGTCAACACCAAAGGAGGTCAGAGACAGGAGCCTAGGAAAGGACCATTGTGAGCACAGGCAAGACCCTCCTTTGGACTCTAAGAAATAAGTGGGGCTTGGCGCCTGTGGCTCAAGCGGCTAAGGCGCCAGCCACATATACCTAAGGTGGTGGGTTTGAATCCAGCCTGGGCCCGCCACAACAATGATGGCTGCAACCAAAAAATGGCCAGGTGTTGTGGCAGGCGCCTGTGGTCCCAGCTACTTGGGAGGCTAAGGCAGGAGACTTGCTTGAGCCCAGGAGTTGGAGGTTGCTGTGAGCTGTGATGCCATGGCACTCTACCCAGGGGGATAGCTTGAGGTTCCGTCTCAAAAAAAAAAAAAAAAGAAAGAAAGAAGTGGAGGATACTATTTTGTAGACACAGTGATGAGGAGGCCAGCGCTTGTATCAGGTGGGTGGGAGCACTGTCCAACAAAATGCATGCTGTTAGTCTTAATTTATCCCTCTCTGTGTGGAGCCAGAATCTCTCCAGGCATCAACTAGATTGCTGCCTTTTTTTTTTTTTTTTGAGAGAGAGAGAATCTCACTCTGTCCCCCTCAGTAGAGTGCTACCGCATCATCATAGCTCCCAGCATCCTCAAACTATTGGGCTCAACTAATCCTTCTGCTTCAGCCTCCCCAGTAGCTGGAACTACAGGTGCCTGCCTTCATACCTGGCTAGTTTTTCTATTTGTAGTAGAGATGAGGTCTCACTCTTGCTTAGGCTGGTCTTGAACTCCTGAGCTCAAGCAATCTACCTGCCTCAGCCTCTCAAAATGCTAGGATTACAGATGTGAGTCACCATGCGTGGCTGAATGGCTGCTCTGAGGTTACATTGATTTAATTATATAGACTCAGGAGGTTTTAGGCCAGTGATCCTCAACCTTTTTGGTACCAGAGACTGGTTTCATGGAAGATACTTTTTAATGAAATAATTATACCACTCACCATGATGCAGAATCAGTGGGAGCCCTGAGCTTGTTTTCCTAAAACTACCCAGTCCTAGAGCTAACATCACCATCCCAGCTCCACAGCATATCATCAGGCATCAGATTCTTGTAAAGAATATGTAACCTAGGTCCTCGAATGTCCAGTTTACAGCAGGGTTTGTGCTCCTATGGGAATCTAGTGCAGCCATAGGGAAGCAAGTGTTGGGTCATGGGGGAGTTTTGTAGCAGGAGCTGTTATAATCTGAGCAGACAGTAGGCAGAGCTCAGGTAGTGATGTGAGCAATGGGGGAGTGGCTATAAATACAGATGATGCTTCCCTCACTGGCCTGCCACTCACCTCCTGCTGTGTGGCCTGTGTACTGGTCCACAGCTCAGGGTTTGGGGACCACAGTTCTAGACTAAGACGAGAACAAGCCAACTGAAAAGCAGATACTTTGTGTTTCAAAAGCATTGAGCTCAACTGGATGCTAGTTTCAACTACTAATTTGCTGAACAGATATGGCCCCCTGGCTGCTGGTGTGCGGTTGGGGTCAGATTTCATTCATTTTTTTGGAGACTGAGTCTCTCTCAGTCACCCTGGTAAAGTGCGGTGGAGTCCTAGCTCATTGCAACCTCAAGCACTTGCCTCAGCCTCTGGCATAGCTGGGACTACAGGCACCTGCCACAGTGTCTGACTAACTTTTCCATTTTAAATAGAGATGGGGTCTTGCTCTTGCTCAGACTGGTCTCGAACTCCTGAGCTCAAGCAATCCACTTGCCTCCATCTTCCAGAATGCTAGGATTACAGGCCTGAGTCACCGAGTCCAGCCAGGGTCAGGTTTCTGATATCTTTTTTTTTTTTTTTTTTTTTTGAGACAGAGCCTCAAGCTGTCCCCCTGGGTAGAGTGCCGTGGCATTACAGCTCACAGCAACCTCCAACTCCTGGGCTCAAGCAAGTCTCTTGCCTCCGCCTCCCAAGTAGCTGGGA
>CAUYTI010116595.1:0-12948 GCA_963575145.1 Galago senegalensis
GTTTTGTTTTGTTTTTTTTTGAGACAGCCTCAAGCTATCCCCCTGGGTAGAGTACCGTGGCTTCACAGCTCACAGCAACCTCCAACTCCTGGGCTCAAGCAAGTCTCCTGCCTCCGCCTCCCAAGTAGCTGGGACCACAGGCACCCGCCACAACACCCGGCTATTTTTTGGTTGCAGCCGTCATTGTTGTTTGGTGGGTCCAGGCTGGATTCAAACCCGCCACCTTAGGTGTATGTGGCTGGCGCCTTAGCCACTTGAGCCACAGGCACCGAGCCAGCATTATGTTTTTGAGATTTACTTATATAGGTTTATTTCATTTTCTAGAATGTAAATTCCACAAGAGTAAGAATCATTGTCTCTGTTCACTGTCTGCCATTGAGTAGCTGTTCAGTGAAAACTTGCTGAATGAATGAATTTGTATTCCATTGTGTAGTATCCCACTGTGTTTCTGAAAGTTTCTGTAGGGTAGATATCTAGAAATGGAAGTGCTGGTTCCCAGGTAAGGGTATCTTCAACTAAATAAGGGTCATTAAGGTGACTTTCTGGAGAAGGTCTCCAGACAAATCCTAAAAAAAATATTCAGGGTCAAGGGAGAGTGAAAGTTTTTTAATGCCTCATAGTTCTTGCTTTGACAGGGCATCTCCCTGACCTCCCTGTCTACCACCTTTACTGGCTTGCCCTTGATTCCAACCACCTGAGTCTCCTTGCTGAAAACAAAAAGTGCAAAGGACGTTCTCCTCTCTCAGGGCCTTTACTCGTGCTGCTGCTCTTCCCTGGGATGGCCGTGTGGCTTGCTCCATTGCCTCATTCAGGCTTTGCTTAGTGTCATCTGCTCTTTGAGGCTTCCCTGCTCCACTTGTCTCAGCAGTTGCTTTCTTCCCCACCCTACTTTCCTTTTTCTATAAGATACAGTTCTAACTGGTAAGTATGTGTGTGCTCTGTGTGTGTCTCCTCGTTGGAATATATGTCCCATAATGGCAAGGATTTTCTCCCTCTCAATCTCTGCTGTTGCCAGTGTCTTGAATAGTGCGTGGCCCTTAGCATACATCAATAAATGTTTGTTGAATAAATGAATATTCTCGGGGAGTTTCAGGAGTACAGACATGATAAAGTAAATCAAAATTTTATATTAGTATTTTTTTTAAAGATATAGGGTCCCCTTGTGTTGCCTAGTGGGACAAAGTGATTTTCCTGCTTCAGCCTTCCAAAGTGCTGAGGTGACAGGGCATAGGCCCTCATGCCCAGCCTCATAGTGTTTATATATTTGATATATTAAGGATGCAAAAGGGCCAGTCACTATGGCTCATGCCTGTAATCCTAGCACTTTGGGAGGCCGAGGTGGGTGGATAGCCTGAGTTCACAGGTTCAAGACCAGTCTGAGCCCAACTGAGACCTTATCTCTAAAAATAACTGGGTGTTGTGGCCAGTGCCTATAGTCTCAGCTGCTTGGGAGGCTGAGGCAAGAGAATCTCTTGAGCCTAAGAGTTTGAGGTTGCTGTGAGCTATGACACCACAGCATTCTAAAAGGGTGACAAAGTAAGGCTCTGTCTCAAAAAACAAACAAAAAAAGGGGTCGGTGCCTGTGGCTCAAGTGGCTAAGGTGCCAGCCACATACACCTGAGCTGGCGGGTTCCAATCCAGGCCTGGCCCGCCAAACAACAATGACGACTGCAACCAAATAATAGCCAGGTGTTGTGGCGGGCACCTGTAGTCCCAGCTACTTGGGAGGCAGAGGCAGGAGAATCACTTGACCCCAGGTGTTGGAGGTTGCTGCGGGGCTATGATGCCACAGCACTCTACTCAGGGCGACAGCTTGAGACTCTGTCTGAAAAAAAATAATAATAAAATAAATAACAACAACAACAATAAAAAAATGTGAAATACTTATGATTTTGTCATATTAGTGTCTAACACAGAAAGTTTATGATTCTAATTTAAATTTAAAATGTAAAATTCAATCCATTAAGTTAAACTTGTGATTTTAGGTTAAAATTTTACTAAATACTAGAGTAAAAGTACAAGTTCAGATTACAAGGTTCAGTTTATTAGATTTATAAAATATATTGGAGTACTTGGAAGATTTGTCAGATAACATAGATACTTTAAAAAGAAGTCAAATACATTATATTTTATAAAAGTAGTTTAACTAATGTACACAGCTATGATCTGGCAAAAAAAAAAAAAGAAGTAGTTTAACGTGTTTAAGAGAACTTGGTTATATTATACACAAAAGGACTTTTAAAATTATAGTAAGGGTGTGTCTGTGGCTCAAGGAGTAGGGCACCAGCCCCATATACCGAGGGTGGCGGGTTCAAACCCAGCCCTGGCCAAGAAAAAAAAAACTGTAAAATTATAGTAAAAATTTGCTAAAAGTTAAGAAAAATAAGATTAGTACAATATAACTAAAAGCTTGAGGAAGAACAAAGTTTTTTTAACTTGTAATTTTCATAAGCTAAAAATAATTAGGAGAGAGGCAGCAGTAGTGGCTCACACCTAGAATCCTAGCACTTTGAGAGGCCGAGTTGAGAGGACCACTTGAGGCCAGGAGTTTAAGACCAGCTTGGGCAAGAGTGAGATTCCTATCTCTACAAAAATTAGAAACTTTAACTCGATATGGTAGTGCGTATCTGTAGTCCCAGCTACTTGATAGGCTGAGGCAGGAGGCTTTGCTTAAGCCCAGAAGTTGCAGTGAGCATGGTGACACCTTTGTGCTCTAGCCTGGGCAACACAGTGAGACCCTGGCTCCAAAAAAATATTTTTGAAGGCCAGGTGTCATAGCTCATGCTAATGAGCTATAATCCTAACACTCTGGGAGGCTGAGGCAAGAGGATCACTTGAACTCTAGAGTTTGAAGTTGCTAGGCTGATGCACCATAGCCTGGATGACAGAGTGAGACTGTCTCAAAAAACAAAGAAAAAAGCCAGTGCTTGTACTCAGTGGATAGGGCACCAGCCACATACAGTGAGGCTGGCGTTTTGAACCTAACCCAGGCCAGTTGGAATACCAGTGACAACTGCAACAACAACAACAACAGATAGCTGGGCATTGTGGCAGGTGCCTGTAGTCCCAGCTACTTGGGAGGCTGAGGCAAGAGGATTGGTCAAGCTCAGGAGTGTGAGCTATGACACCATGGCACTCTACCCAAGGTGACAGTAAGACTGTTCCTCAAAAAAAAAAAAAGGTAATCCAACAATGGCTTTGAGAGCCATTCCAGAAAAAGAGTTTCAAATTGCTTTGAAAGGTGGACTGGGTTCTGGCATTGTTGCATAGCTTCTCAAGGGGAGTACTTTGAAGGTGACTAGAGTGAAGTTCAGCCATGAGGTATATAGCACTTTTTCTTGGATGAGTTTGTAACTTTAATTGTCAGACCTCATAGGAGGTAAATTTTTTTTTGAGACATAGTCTCACTATTTCACCCTTGGTAGAGTGCTGTGGTGTCACAGCTCACAGCAACCTCAAACTATTGGGCTTAAGTGATTCTCTTGCCTCAGCCTCCCAAGTAACTGGGACTACAGGTGCCTGTCATGATGCTAGGCTATTTTTTCTTGCATTTGTCATTGTTGTTTAGATGGCCCTGTCTGGGTTCGAACCTGCCAGCCTCAGTGCATGTGGCCAGCACCGTAACCACTGTGCTATGGGCACCAAGCCTTAGGAGGTAATTTTTTTTTTTTTTTTTGAGACAGAGCTTCAAGCTGTCCCCCTGGGTAGACAGCTGTGGCATCACAGCTCACAGCAACCTCCAACTCCTGGGCTCAAGACAGTCTCCTGCCTCAGCCTCCCAACTAGCTGGGACTACAGGTGCCCACCACAACGCCTGGCTATTTTCTTTTTTGGTTGCAGCCATCATTGTTGTTTGGCGGACCCGAGCTGGATTCAGACCCGCCACCTTAGGTGTATGTGGCTGGCACCTTAGCCACTTGAGCTACAGGCACTGAGCCGGTAATTTTTTAAAGTGCTATTTACATGCTTCAATCCTCTTATTACAAATGGGAAAACTGGGGGCTGCTGAGATTCAGCGAGGCCACACAGCAGATGCACGCTGAGGTAGCCTAGACCTCAGCCCCAGCTCCCACCTCAGGCCTTTTCCTCCTGCCATATGCAGCTGCCTGTCTCCCAAGCTTCCTCTGGTGTCCCCATAATGATTCTGCAGTTAGTGACAGTCCTCAAGTCTTGCTGAAGCTTAGTAATAATTGTCTCATGTAAACGAGTTTTACATTGATTCCTTGTGACCCCGTTTTGAGGTTGTTATTATCCCACTTTAGATGTGAAACTGAGGTACATAGTCCCTAAGATCTTATGGTGAGCAGGAAGTGGCACCTGGATGGTCTGATGCAGAGCCTGTTCTCACTACATCCAGCCAACCACATCCACCTCTCAGAGGTCATCTTGGCCCAGCCAGGAGCTTCTTGGGGTCCTTGATGGGCTGCGGTTAAAGTCACTCTGTCCACAGAAGAGATATACCTGCCACCTCCAAGGTCTTCCCTCCATTCTTGTCTCTACTTCTTGAATCTTTCCCGGAATCTGGCGTGTGTCTCTGAGTGTGTGACTTTTTCCTGTCTCTACAATTAACTAGGTCACAGGGTAATGTCTGGCAGGGTTTTCTCCACAGGCATCTGTGAGAAAGGCAGCCATTAGACATGGGCAGTCCTGGCTGTCCAGCTAGGATATGACACAGCCTACAGCGGACTGCCCAAGCATAGCCCTGGGCTGACCACAGTAGGATGGCAGAGATGAGTTCAATGAGAAGTATACAGCCTGAGCATCCTGGCAGGTACACAGGTGTCCATATCTCACCGCTGCATAGGAACTGGAGGTATAGGGAGGGAAGGGTCACTTGTGGTTGCAGGACCCTGGCTCCGATGGGAGCATAACCTTTGAGCTGAGCCTTCAAAGGAATCACAGCTCGAGTTTAAATATGATGCTGCTGAGCAAATGTGTCCAAAGAGGAGGCTTGTCCTCTACGTTGTTATACCAGTTAGCACCCTGTCCCCCTGGACGCTACATTCTGAGCGGTGCGAAAAGATGTCTACTCATGACTCTTAGGTGCATGTCTTAACACATGCTTTCCTCACAAGGCAACATTTTAAAGTACTTAAGGCTAATAACTTCAAAAAGCATCTGCCCTACTTTTTAAGCAAATCCTGAAGAGTCATACTGTAATGACTCTCCCAGAGAACAAACTATTCTACATAAATACACCTTCCAATTCAGTGCACTGTGTGTGTAAAGGTTTTCATGTTAAGTATTCTGTTAAACATTAACAATTTGGAAACTTGAAAAATTGCTTTACACACTTTCCTGCCTTCTTTAAAAACAAGAAGGATCCAAAATCTTCCCTGAGACCAGCCTGCAGAGGAGTGAGACCCTATCTCTACAAAAAGTAGAAAACAGTAACTAGACATGGTGGTGGGCACCGGTAGTCCCAGTTACTTTGGAGACTGATGCGAGAGGACTGCCTGAGCCCGAGAGTTTGAAGTTGCTGTGAGTTATGACACCACGGCCCTCTATCCAGTGCAACAGAGTAAGACTCTGTCTCCAACAAAAAATAAGCAAACAACAACAACAAAGAACCCCTAAATGCCTGATGCCTTAATGTCATTGGTACAGAAGTCACATGGGTTTTTTTTGTTTTGAGACAGTCTCACTTTATTGCCCTTGGTAGAGTGCTGTGGCATCACAGCTCACGGCAACCTCCAAGTCCTGGGCTTAGGCGATTAGAATTCACATGTTTTATGTGCCATGACATGAGGATGCCCCAGAGACTACATAGCCCCATGCTGTGCTACCTAGAGCAGTTTGGCTTCTTGTAATTTTGGTCTGTTTGTTCACTCAGCTAAACACTGCTTTCTTCCTGTCCTCAGTGAGAGCATCTGCCCTGGCCTTCCTATGAGCTCTTCTAAATTTGTAGGGCACTGTGGTGGCAGGGATGGGGTGGGGGGTTGGACAGAGCACCAAGCTCAACCAGTTATGTTTCATTTATCCTTCCCACAGTGGTGGAGAGATGAGGGTATTTTGGTTTGCCAATCTGGTGTGAAAATGTATATATGCATGTGTAGTAATATATTACATGCAAGACATACAACATGTATATATATAAGTGCTATTTTAATTTTCATTGTCTTTTTTTTTTTTTTTTGAGATAGAGTCTCATTTTGTTGCCTTTGGTAGAGTACTGTAGTGTCATGGCTCGCAGCAACCTCAAACTCTAGGGCTCAAGTGGTTCTCTTATCTCAGTCTCCCGAGTAGCTGGGACTACAGGCGCCCACCACAATGCCCATCTGTTTTTAGAGAGGGTGTCTTGCTCTTGCTCAGGCTGGTCTTAATCCTGTGAGCTCAGACAATCCACCGTCCTCGGCCTCCCAGAGTGCTAGGATTACAGGCATGAGCCACTGTACCCGGCCTAATTTTCATTGTCTTGATAAGCATTTTGCTATGTGTTTTGACCTTTTGTATTTGCTCTTCTATGACTTGTCTATTTGTCCAGTTTTCATTTCTGTGAAAATCATAAAGTCCTTTCAGAGAGCAATTTATCAGTTTCTAGCAGTGCTTTAGATTTAGAAGCACACACTCTTTGACCCAGAATTCCACTTCTAGGACCTTGTTTTACAGAAATGCTTACACATGTTCACAAAGAGATATGTACTAGGATATTGTTGTAGCAGTTTAGAATGGTGGGGAAAGGAAATGATATAAATGTCTATCAATGGTAGAATGGGTAGATAAATTATGGTATATTCATATTGTTAGTCACTTAAAATGAAGGCCATATGCCTGCGCTGACAGGGAAGGGTCTCTGTGTCCTCCTTTAAAAAAATAAAGTCTCTGGCAGCGCCCATAGCTCAGTGGTTATGGCACCGGCCACATGCACCAGGGCAGGTGGGTTCAAAATCAGCCCTGACCTGCTAAAAAAAAAAAAAAAATAGCCAGGTGTTGTGGTGGGCGCCTATAATCCAGGCTACTTGGGAGGCTGAGGCAAGAGAATCCCTTAAGCCCAAGAGTTTGAGGTTGTTGTGAGCTATGACTTCATGGTACTCTACTGAGGGCAACAAAGTGAAACTTTGTCTCAAAATAAATAAATAAAGTCTCTGAAAAAATATATAATCCTATTTGTTAAAAAAAAAAATTCTTGCACAGTGGCTCACACCTATAATCCTAGCACTGTGGGAGGCCAAGAATTAGAGGCCATAGTGAGCTATGCTCATGCCACTGCACTCCAGCCCAGGTGACAGAGCAAGATCCTATTTCAAAACAAAAACAAAAAGAACTCTAACTCTGCCTGGAGCACCCAAAAGCTAGCTGTGTTTCCTTATGGAGAAGACAGTAGTGTGGAGGGGACATATAAAAGAAAAGAGGGAAACTCTCTGTTATGGTCCACTATATAGGGTGCTAAAAAATACATATACATTGGGTGGCACCTGTGGCTCAAGGAGTAGGGCGCCAGCCCCACATTTGAGCCCGGCCCCTGCCAAAACTACCAAAAAACCCTTACATATTTTAAGAAAGGAAAAAACTGTACTTGGCTCAGCACCTGTGGCTCAAGTAGCTAAGACCCCAGCCACATACACCTAAGGTGGCAGGTTCAAATCCAGCCTGGGCCCGCCAAACAACAATGATGGCTGCAACCAAAAAAAAAAAAAGCCAGGTGTTGTGGCGGGCACCTCTGGTCCCAGCTACTTGGGAGGCGGAGGCAGGAGACTCACTTGAACCCAGGAGTTGGAGGTTGCTGTGAGCTGTGATGCCACAGCACTCTACCCAGGGGCACAGCTTGAGGCTCTGTTTAAAAAAAAAAAAATTGAAGTACTCAATACATACCCATAACATTTGTTCCCTTGTGTATTGTATCTTGTATCTCTTGGAATTGCAGAAGTTAAGCGTGATTTAAGTATTATAAGTCATGGGAGTTTTATGTAAGTATCAAGGCCCCCCAGTCCCTTCCCAGAGATCCTGATTTCATAGGTCTTGGGGCCTGGGGATGGGAGATTTACGAGTGTTTCAGTGTGGAGACTCTCTGCCCTAAAGCATTAATAAATGCAGAAACAACAGGCTATCAGTGGGGGGCCGGACACCCTTCCAGCAGGAACACGAGGCCAGGGTGCCCTTTTTAGCCACCCATTCTGTGGGCATTTTATTCATTTTTGTTATTTATTTATTATTTTTTAGAGACAGTCTCACTTTGTTGACCTTGGTAGAGTGCTGTGGCATCACAGCTCACAGCAATCTCCAGCTCTTGGGCTTAGGTGATTCTCTTGCCTCAGCCTCCCAAGTAGCTGGGACTACAGGTGACCGCCACAACACCCGGCTATTTTTTTGTTGCAGTTTGGCCGGGGCTGGGTTTGAACCCATCATCCTTGGTATATGGGGCCAACACCCTACTCGCTGAGCCACAGGCACCGCCCAATTTATTTTTGGTATGGTTTTTTTTGTTTCCTAATGGGTTTTCTGTGACATGGGATATTTGGATGGCTAGAAACCTGCTTTAGGATGTTCTATACTGAAAAAATTCTACATGTCCACACAGGATTAATTAGGGAGTGATTAAATGTATTTAGAGAAAGAGGACACCTTGCCTAAGCAGTTTGACATGCCTTTTTGCCAGCAATCGCATCATTTCTTCAACATGGGGGTCCAATATGTTTCCCCTTATCCCAGAAATCTGTAAGTGTGGGTCTCACTACCCAAAGAAGATGTTGTGGGCATTTTATTTGCCTTTTTAGTGTTTTACTTTGAGATGAGGATGGGAGAGGCTCTAGGAGTCTCGCTTATTTTCCCTAGGCTGGCCTCAAACTCCTGGCCTCAAGCTATCCTTCCACCTCAGCCTCTCAATTAACTGGGATTACAGGCATAAGCCACTACACCTGGCTCTCCTTGTGAGTCTGTATATATGTGTGTGTATATCTATATCTTTTTTTTTTTTTTGAGATAGAGGCTTACTCTGTTGCCCTGGGTAGAGTTCCTTGGTGTCATAGCTCACAGCAATCTCAAATTCTTAGACTTGAACAATCCTCTTCCCTCAGCCTCCTGAGTAGCTAGGACTATAGGCATGGGCCACTATGCCCAGCCAGTTTTCCTAATTTTAGTAGAGAGGGGGTCTCACTGTTGCTTGGGCTGGTCTCAAATTCCTGAGCTTGAGTCCCAGCTTCCCAGAATGCTTAGGATTACAGGCATGAGACACCACACCTTGTCCCTTGTGGGCATTTTGAACACAGTTTAGTCCTAGCACACCTGCTGGTATACACACATGCTCACCACATTCTTTGGGAAGCCCTGAGGGTGTTAATTCCAAGAAAGTGGTAACTCACAGCAGTGTTTTCCTCATACCTGAGTATGTTTGGTGCAGGTTATAATATTGAAAATTAAGGATATTCTTCAAGCTTTCAACCAAGATTGCCACTTACAGTGTTCCAAGAACTGTATTGGGTACAGGGATGCACTGCACAGGCTGTGGGGTGAAGGAGGGTGAGGAGACACAATCAAGAAACATGACTCATGCATAGCACGTCCATCTAGGTTGATGCCAAATGAGAGATGACCATAGAGAGGAGGTGATAACTATGTTTCTATCCATCCATCCATCCATCTATTCATCAGGTATCTATCTAGTGAAGGAAGGGTCTAGGCCCTATTAGTATAGGATTGGGAAGAAGAAGAGTTTCAGCTCAGCATTACAGGTGCTAAAGTAAGGGAAATCCCAGGGTATAGATCAGGAGTATAGACTCTGAATCCAGATTTCGAGGGGCCAGCTTCTTGGAGAAAGTGACAGTCAGGCCAGGTTCTGAAATCTGAGCAACAGTTATTCTAGCTGGGTACAGTGGCTCACAACTGTAATCCTAGCACTCTGGGAGGCCAAGGTGAGTGTATAGGATCATTTGTGCTCACAAGTTCTAGACCAGACTGAGCAAGGTGAGACCCTGTCTCTTAAAAAAATAGCTGGGCATCATGGCAGGCGCCTGTAGTCCCCACTACTCAGGAGGCTGAGGCAAGAGGTTCACTTGAGTCTGGGAGTTTGAGGTTGCTGTGAACTGTGACACCAGTACTCTATTCTAGGGCGACAAGAGTGAGACTCTGTCTCCAAAAAAAAAAAGGAGTTATTCTTCTGGGGGATCCCAAGAGATGGTGCGGCCCTAGGTTCCAAGAAAGATTAAAGCCCATGCAGGGATCTGGAAGGAGTCTTTTTTTTTTTTTTTTTTTGAGACAAAGCCACAAGCTGTGTAGATTGCCGTGGCTTTACAGCTCACAGCAACCTCCAACTCCTGGGCTCAAGCGAGTCTCTTGCCTCCGCCTCCCAAGTAGCTGGGACCACAGGCGCCCGCCACAACGCCCGGCTACTTTTTGGCAGCCGTCATTGTTGTTTGGCAGGTCCGGGCTGGGGATTCGAACCCGCCACCTTAGGTGTACGTGGCTGGCGCCTTAGCCGGTTGAGCTATAAGCGCCGAGCCTGGAAGGAGTCTTAAGAGCAGTCAAAGCCCACTGGGGAAGAGTCATCCCAGACAGCAACTGGCATAAGCAAAGAGACAAGCCCGGAACAAGGTACAGTTTGGGGACTAGCAGGGAACTCTCTCTGTAGCTGAAAACAGTGCTCAGGTACTGGAAAGCAGGTGAAGGGCTGGAGAGGAAAAAAGGCACTTCTGCAAGTACCAGAAAGCTCATCTTAAGTCTGGAGCTAGAGAAGAAGGGAAGAGGGACCCCAGTGATTAGGAGAATGGAAAGCGCTAGAAGGTTAAGCAATACCCCTCCACTCATTTCAGGGGCACTGGAATTCTAGCCCCATCTCCAATCAGAGGAAGGAACCACACATGCCTCCACCCCCAGCCTACGGGGCTGGAGGTGGGCGGGTCCCCAAGTAAGCATTGTCCTTATGTCTCTACTTTGGGCAGTCCCCGCTGAAACACCACCTCTCCTCCCCACCACCTGCAAATATTTACATCCTGTTTATGCCCAGGCCTCACAGGGCCTCAATTTTCATGAATAAGATATGAGTTTCTAGGCCCAGCCAAGAAGGAAAGAACCCTGCCAGCTGCTAGGGACCAGAAGCAGTTTAGTGTTTCGGTTGCTGTCGCCTCCCGCGTGGTATTTGGAGGAAATATTAATTGGCCAGTCAAGGTGACCAGGCAGGAGATTTTGTATTTTCTGTACTACTATTGGCCGTTCCTGGTGCAAAACTACTGAGCTTTGTTTATAGATCTATTTCCCAAGAAACTCAAAGGCTTCTCATTTTTCCTTCCTTCTAAAATGTTGTTATAATAAAGTCGGAGCATTTCATAGCCAGAGTGGGCTGTTTAGAGATAATATTGTCCAATGTCCTCATTTTAAAGATGAAGCAATTGAGACCAGAGGGGCAAGGGACTTCCCCAGGGCCACCATCTAATCAGTGACAATCTGTCAGGGATTCTTGTTGCCCAGCTTAAGATTCTTCCTATAATGTCACACTTCCTGCAAGTACAATTTTTTAAAATAATCTTTAAAAGGCTCACTCCTGTAATCCTAGCACTCTAGGAGGCTGAGGCATGTAGATTGCTTGAACTCAGGAGTTCAAGACCAACCTGAGCAAGAGTGAGACCCCCACCTCTAAAAATAGCCCCTTGTTGTTGTAGGCTCCCATAGTCCCAGCTACTTGGGAGACTGAGGTAAGAGAATCGCTTGTGCCCAAGAGTTTGAGGTTGCTGTGAG
Source organism: Galago senegalensis (assembly GCA_963575145.1). Taxonomy (NCBI): domain Eukaryota; kingdom Metazoa; phylum Chordata; class Mammalia; order Primates; family Galagidae; genus Galago; species Galago senegalensis. The sequence goes on from CAUYTI010116595.1 coordinate 11,668, forward strand.
CTATGACACCAAAGCACTCTACCGAGGGTGACAAACAGAGACTCTGCCTCAAATAAATAAATAATAAGATAATTTTTAAAAATTAGTAGACATGGCTCGGTGCCTGTGGCTCAAGCAGCTAAGGCGCCAGCCACATACACCTGAGGTGGCGGGTTTGAATCCAGCCTGGACCACCAAACAACAATAATGGCTGCAACCAAAAAATGGCCAGGCGTTGTGGCGGGCGCCTGTGGTCCAAGCTACTTGGGAGGCGGAGGCAGGAGACTCTCTTGAGCCCAGGAGTTGGAGGTTGCTGTGAGCAGTGAAGCCATAGCACTCTACCCAGGAGGACAGCTTGAGGCTCTGTCTCAAAATAAAAAAAAATAAAATTAGTAGACATGGCTTGGCGCCTGTGGCTCAAGCAGCTAAGGCGCCAGCCACATATACCTGACCTGGCAGGTTCGAACCCAGCCCAGGCTGCCAAACAACAATGAAGGCTGTGACCAAAAAATAGCTGGGTGTTGTGGTGGGCACTTGTAGTCCCAGCTACTTGAAAGGCAGAGGCAGGAGAATTGCTTGAGCCCAGTAGTTGGAGGTGCTGTAAGCTGTGATGCCACTGCATTCTACCCAGGGCAACAGCTTGAGGCTCTGTCTTGAAAAAAAAAATTAGTAGACATTTTTAGGACAGTTTTAGATTTGCAGGAAATTAAGCAGATAGTACAGTGAGTTCCCACATACCCTTCTCCCTGGCACATTGTTTTCCTTGTTATTGACATTGTGCATTAGTGTACTACATTTATTATAAAGGGGGGCCCATTTATTATATAGAAGGGCCAGGCTCAGTAGCTCACACCTATAATCCTAGCACTCTGGGAAGCTGAGGTGGGAGGATCACTTGAGACCAGGAGTTTGAAGCCTGAGCAAGAGCAAGACCCTGTCTCTATGAAAAACAGAAAAACTAGCGGGGTGTAGTTGCAGGTCCCTATAGTTCCACTTAGGAGGCTGAGATAAGAGGATGGCTTGAGCACAGGAGTTTGAGGTTGTTGTGAACTATGATGCCACAGCATTTTACCCAGGTGACTGAGAGAGATTTTCTCAAAAACAAAACAATTAAAAAATAGATATTGTGGCTCGGCGCCTATAGCTCAACCGGCTAAGGCCCCAGCCACGTACACCTAAGGTGGCGGGTTCGAACCCCCAGCCCAGACCCACCAAACAACAATGACGGCTGCAACCAAAAAATAGCCGGGCGTTGTGGTGGGCGCCTGTGGTCCCAGCTACTTGGGAGGTGGAGGCAAGAGA
>CAUYTI010116596.1:0-22251 GCA_963575145.1 Galago senegalensis
TTTTTTTTAGAGACAGAGTCTCACTTTGTTGCCCTTATTAGAGTGCCATGAAGTCACAGCTCACAGCAACCTCTGGGCTTAGGTGATTCTCTTGCCTCAGCCTCCCAAGTAGCTGGGACTACAGATGTCCGCCACGACACCCGGCTATTTTTTTGTTGCAATTTAGCCGGGGCTGGGTTTGAACCCACCACCCTGGGTATATGGAGCCGGCGCCCAACTCACTGAGCCAAAGCGCCGCCCTGTCTTTCTTCTTTTGAAAAAAAATCTGTTCATGTCTTTTGCCCACCTGTTGATGGGGCCATTTGCTTTTTCTTGTTGACTTGTTTGAGGTTTCTGTAGATTCTAGATATTAGCCTTTTGTCAGATACAGAGTTTGAGAATATTTTCTCCCATTCTGTAGGTCGGCTATATATCTATCAATTATTTCCTTTGCTGTGGAGAAACTTTGAATCAAGTCCCATTTATTCATTTTATTGTTACAGCAACTGCTTTTGGGGGGTCTTAGCCATAAATTCTTTGCCTAGGCCCACGTCTAGAAAGTTTTTCCTATATTTTCTTATGGAAGTTTTATGGTTTCAGGCCTTACATTTAAGTCTTTAATCCACCTTGAGTTAATTTTTATGGATGGTGAGAGAGAGGGATCCAGTTTCAGTCTTCTGCATATGGCTATCCAGTTTTCCCAGCACCATTTATTGAATAGGGTGCCCTTTCTCTAGTATATATTTTTGTCTGCTTTGTCAAAAATCACTCAATCATAGGTAGGTGGCTTTATGTGGGGGTCAGTTTACCCCTTTCTTTTCTTTCTTTCACGTATTCCACTGCATTGTGAGTTCTAGCTATGCAAGGATGGAAGTAGAGCAGAAGGCCTTGCAATGTGGACCTACCCAAGACCTTCATCAAGCCGAAATGATCTTCTTATGGAAGTTCTTTGTACCGTAAATGCACAGTGTACCATAAAGACTTGGGCTCTGATTTAGACACAGGGGTCTATATTCACTACTCCATCTACCATGAGCGTCCTGAGTGATCTCAGGAAAATGACTCAAGCTTTCCGAGTGGCCGCACGCTCACCTGTGAGCTGAGGGCAATAATAGTACCCACCTCACCAAAGTCCTGGGAGGTGCACAGGGGCTGATGGACCCATGACGAAGGATCCGAAAATGTTAGATATTATTAGGGATGATGTCAGGTCCCCTTCCTTTCCATCCTGCTCCCACAAAATGCCTTAGTATAGATATCTGGGGTGAAGTCTTGCAATAGATTGATTTCTTTCTTTTTTTTTTTTTTTGAGACAGAGCCTCAAGCTGTTCCCCTGGGTAGAGTGCTGTGGCATTACAGCTCACAGCAACCTCCAACTCCTGGGCTCAAGCGAGTCTCCTGCCTCAGCCTCCCAAGTAGCTGGGACCACAGGCACCCGCCACAATGCCCGGCTATTTTTTGGTTTCAGCCGTCATTGTTGTTTGGCGGGTCCGGGCTGGGGATTCGAACCCGCCACCTTAGGTGTACGTGGCTGGCGCCCTAGCCAGTTGAGCTATAGGCGCCGAGCCAATAGATTGATTTCTAATCTCTTCAATAAAAAGAGTGACACATAACCTGTGATTTTTGTCTTCTCACTGTAGCTGAGCCCAGCTGTTTGTGGCCCTCGTCTGTTTATTCTGTTAGCAGTGAAGCAAATGGGAAAATGGGGAGTGAGGCGGGGTGAGCAGGGCGTGGTGTCGATTTTCACCTCGTAGTGTGGCGTGTTTATTAGCGTGTATGTGCGTTAAGCGCAGCAGCCTGGTTTCCTCGAGTTAAATAGCAGTCATGCCCAACTGGCTCTCCATGTACCATTACTCCAAGTGATTGAGCCAATTTCTCCCTCTGCCATGAGTTTAAGTTGTAAACCTCTCAGCCAGACAGAGAGGCAATGATGGGCTGCCCGTGGTGATTATTACTAACCTTCAGCATTCCGCTCACAAGACCAGGGGGGTCTGGGAAGAAGCCCGGCCGGGGAAGGCAGGCAGGGACTGTGGGCTCCCATCCACCCACCTCGGCCCAGTCTGCGTCTCTTCTCCACCAGAAAGGCCAACATCTGAGTGCTCACTTCAGCCTTGCAGGGAGGCACCAGCCCTGGTCTGGGGTGAAAGACTGCTTGTGCTGGGTAAATAGGGAAATGTTCCATTTGGCAGGAAATTAGAAGGGGCACTGAGGGAAAGCTGGAGAAGTGACCTAGGGGGTGCCTGCATATTCAGAAATCATGGTCAGCCATAATTTTTGCTCTTTGCCATGTGTTAATAGTTATCTGCTAGATGCTGCGTGAGTTATCTGGCTGAACCCTGCAGGACCGATGGCTAACTCCTAGTTGTTAGCTGGTTGTCGGGACCGTGTATGTTTAGCATAATCATACCGGGAATCAGGCGGGCTGCAGGGACAGGAGAAAGCACTAAAGTGGCTCTCCAGCCCAGATCCACAGCCCTCCGTCGCTTTCCCTCTGCCCAGCTACTGTGTATTTCTTTTCTTCCTCAAGGAACCAACCTTCCTCCTTGTCGGATTAATCCTGAATTGGCAGGGATGACAGTTCCCCGAATGTGGGCAGCTCGTTTTGCTTTTCTGAACGGTTTGGTCTCCTCAAAATCTTTGAAAAGAAGAAAGTTCACTTCTCATGGCCTGGAGGTGTTCGTGTTGCTTCTTTGTTAAAAATCCAAGTATACCTGTGGGCCGGCACTGGGTGAAGTCTGCAATCCAAGAAAACAAATACTCCTTCCCTCAGGAAGGTTATGGTCTAATAGCCAGGCAGGACTCAGGAAGGGCAGGTGTGGGAGGCTGAGTGTAATTGCTTGTGTTCCAAAATAAAAGAGGATGAGGGAGGGGGAACAAGCACCACTTAGACCCTGCTTTGCCAGGAGCTCAAAGGCAACACAGTAGCCAAAGCAGCCCCATCCTGAAGGTCCATTTCCTGCGAGCTTGCTCAGCTCCTCCCCAGTCTCTTAGAGTGAGGTCCATGCTGACAGGATGATGAACTCTGTAACTTACATAGAACGAATATTGATTTGATAAGCTTAAACAAATTTAAGCCCTGCCTTCCATCTATCTTGCCATGACATTGATCATAAAGACCATGGTTAACACGCATTGAGCACTGAGGACTGACTTGTTGCCCAGCACTGGCCCCTGGCATGCATCATCTCCTTTACTGGTCCAGGTAATCCTACGAGGTGGGGACTGTTGTTATTCCCATTTTACAGCTGAAGATACTAAGGGAAAAAGAAACCTCCTTGCGGCCACACAGCCGACCGGCAGTCGGTGCCTGGGGCCTACATATCCTTATGCTTCCTCTTGACATTAATTTCCACTCCTGGTGGCAGAAGCATGTGGTCCATTTGTAAACTAGTGAGCTTCTCAGATCTACTCAGCACACCAGCAGAAGCAGGTGGGGAGGGGCCCTGTTTCTCAGAGACTGAACACTGGGAACCTGGCCGGCTTGCCAGAGAGCAAGAGTGCAGGCCTGTCCCTGCAGTTTGCGTTTCCTCCCAGTTCTCTCCAAATGGAGAGAAAAAAATGTACATACCAGGCTAACCCACTGGGGAAGCGGTAGAGGAAAATCTGGGCGGGAGCTTTCCCAGGGTACAGCGTTGGCAGGGATAGAATACAAGGAAAGATGTCCATGGTGCTGGCTTAACATTGCAGGAAGCAGAAGTGAGCCCGGTCCTGGAAGGAAGTAGTTAAAGGCCTTCCCCACCCCTGACAAGTTGGTGGTTAAGGAGAGGGCACATTCTAGTCTTTTTCTTTCCTGGAGGTTGAAGGGAGGAAACAAGGTAGTGACTTAATATGAAAAATGGATGGGCTGGGAAAACGGCTGCATTTATTTCTAAATGAGGGCTGTTAAGTGCTCATGTCCACCCATATGCATTAGCTTAGAACTAGAAGATCAGAAAGTTCACTTCTCCCTAAGCATCCAGGGGCTTGCTTTCTTTTAAAATGGTTGCTCTCTTCAAAATGCCTGATAGACCCTTAAAACCAAAAAGGGACTTAAAATATCATCTAGCCCAGCGGTTCTCAACCTGTGGGTCATGACCCACAGGAACTGTATATTAAAGGCTCACGGCATTAGGAAGGTTGAGAACCGCTGATCTAGTCCAACCTCACCATTTTACAACCGGGGAAGCAGAGCAGAGAGGTGGGGCCCCATTCCCAAAGCCTTCTGACCAGCTAGAGCAAGGACCTGGGACCCAGAGCCCATTTGAGACCATTCAGCCTTTCTCGGGAGCTTTTGTCTTCCAAATACACAGCATTAATCTTCTGAAAGTCTTTGGTCGTGGCATATCTTGCCCACACAGGGAAGATTTGATTTTTAAAACTAACACCAATAGCTTGAGAGGGTGATGAAACTAGGTAACAACATTTGAGGTCACAAACCAGTGGGATTGAGGGGCAGTAAAGTTGAAATTCTCCCGTGGCTTATAACCCAGCAATCATAGCAACACAGTTGTAAGAGTTATATCATTTTTCTCAATGTGAAGTATATTTTTTCTCAGCATGTAATCTGCATTTGGAGATGTATGTGGTATCTCCATGTACCTATTTATACACACATATGCAAAAATACACACACACACACATATGTATGTATAGTTGTTCTGACATATTCTAATACTTTGAAATTGATCCTGTTACTTGATGGTTATGATTCTTATATGCACAATCCAAGAATGTGTTCCTTTGGCGGTTGTGATGGTGTCAATTCTTTGGGGAAGCAGCGTACTCTTGTCAGCGCCTAGGCTTTGGAATCATAGTAATGTGGGTCTCCCACCCGGATCTGTCGTTGAATAGCTGTGTAAAGTTTGGCAGATTTCTTAACCTAAGCCTTGCTTTCCTCCTCAATGTGATGAAGATACCTAAGATCTCCATAAGCTTGGACGAAATTAAGCTTGAACTTGACCATGCTTGCATGGTCCAGTCCATAAGCTTGAACTTGACCAAGATCGCATGTTAATAAGTGACGGCTGGTAATAAATCGAGGTCTGTCAGATTGTGAAACGGGGTCCTTCCTGGATACCACTCTGTCTGCACCCCATACAAAGGGAAGCAGGGACAATTTCTACAGAGAATGCCACTGTTAGGACTGGAGAGGAGGGATGTACCCTGCCTAACCTTTTCTTCTTAGAGCAATCTCTGTCAGGCATGGTGATTCACATCAAAAATCCCACCCCTTTATGAGGCTAAGATGAAACGATTGGTTGAGGCCAGAAGTTCAAAACTAGCCTGGTGGGGCTGCGTCTATATGGCTCAAAGGAGTAGGGCTCCGGCCCCATATGCCAGAGGTGGTGGGTTCAAACCCAGCCCCTGCCAAAAACTGCAAAACTAGCCTGGCCAACATAATGAGACCCTGTCTCTACAAAAAGTTTGAAAAATTAGCTGAATGTGGTAGCACACGCCTGTAATTTCAGCTACTCAAGAAGCTGTCACAAGGATCACTTGAGCCCCAGAGTCTGAGGCTCCAATGAGCTGTGACTGAGCCATTGCACAGTAGCTGGGGTGGCAGAATGAGACCCTGTCTCTAAAACATAAAAATTAATTTAAAAAATTAAAACAAAGTCATCACTTGTGCCTGTGAAGGAAAACAGGTTAAGATTACATACGATTCTAGAGAGATATATATATGTTAGAGTTCAGGGGGAAAAAACCAACAAAAGAAGATTCTCTCCCACTTGGTAACCCATGTCTAAAAATAAAATGCCAAAAATATTGTCAGAAAGAAAAACTGGGTGAAAAGCAGGAAAAACTATAAATAGTCTACTACATGACATGGGTTTCTCCTGTTTATGGATGCGTCATTCAGTAGAAACTCAGTCATCAGAGGAGATTTTCTTTCAAGAAATATTCAGTTGGTGCCTGTGGTTTGGTGTATAGGGTGCCAGCCCCAGATGCCAAGGGTGGAGGGTTCAAACCTGGCCCCGCCAAACTGCAACAACATTAAAAAATTAATGATTGTTTAAAAAAAAAAGAAAGAAGGAAAGAAATATTATTCAGAACGTTTTAACACAATAACTAAGAAAATGACATGAAGGCTATGTTAACCAGTTTGACGGAAATGTTTCAAATTGTATGTGAAAACACCACACTGTACCCCAGAAGTGCATTAATGTATGTAGTTACCATTCAACAAAAAAAATTGAAAAAGAAATATCATTCAAATAAATTACACCAATATTTGACTATCTGCAGCTCTTTCAAAGAAAGAAATGTCCAGTCTTTCCAGAAAAATGATTTCCCTTGATTGCGTTTGGAGTTTACACTACTTGGTGAGGACCTTCACTAACAAGGGGAGGAATGGAGGAGTGGTATTTTGTTTTCCTCTCCCAAATCTTTTTGGAATGTTTACTTATTGATTTCCCATGAGGCAGATTGGAGAGCACATGGTGAAATGATAAAAGCGTCCGATTCCCATTCCCATTCGGAAGACCTGGATTCAAGGCCAGTTCTGCCAAACAATTCCTGCACAGCCCTCAGCAAGTCACCTCTCTGTGCTGAATGTTTTCCTCTGTAAAACTGGAAATATTATATGAAAAAAAAAAGCCTTTCACTATTTTAAAGAACTTGCTCAGTTCTTTGAGGGGGGCTCTAAGACCTGTCTCTTATTTACTATTTGACCTTGAGCAAGTTACTTCCCCTTCTGGGGGCCTCCGGTTTCTTGCGGATAATTTGAAGATGTTAAAGTCATTTTAGGGGTTTTGGTTTTCTGATTTTTTTTAAATTTATTAAATCACAGCTGTGTACATTAATGCAATCGTGGGGTACAGTGTGGTGTTTTCATATACAATTTGAAATACTCTCATCAAACTGGTTAACTAGCCTTCATGTCATTTTCTTAGTTATTAAGTTAAGACGTTTATACTCTGCTTTTAGAAAGATTCACTTGTACCCTTGTAAGATAAACCATAGAGGTGACCCCACCAATCACCCTCCCTCCACCCATCCACCCTGCTTCCCTCCCCTTTCCCTCCCTCCTCCCCATAGTCTAAGGCTATAATTAGGTTATAGCTTTCCCAGGAAAGCTATAAATTAGTTTCAAAATAGGGCTGTGTACATTGGATACTTTTTCTTCCATTCTTTGGTTTTTTGGTTTTAATAGATTTGTTGCAGGGATGAATTGTATAATGGTGAATTCAGGGCTTTCAGTACCAGGATACTGTACCAGAACACCACACCCAATGGGTAGATTTTACTGTCTCACCCCCTCTCCTGCCTTCTTAGTTTTCAACGTCCATCCCACCTCTTTATGACCTTATATGTCCTTGGTTCAGCTCCCACTTATAAGTGAGAATATTTGGTATTTGTTTTTCCCTTCCTGAGATACTTTACGGAGGATAAACTATCATAAGTTCCATGTAAATTGTTGCATTATATCATTCCTTTTTATGACTCAGTAGTACTCTGTGGTATAAACACATGCCACATTTTCTTTGCCCACTAGGTGAATTCCATATCTTTGCAACTGTGAATTGTGCTGTAATAAGCATTTGGGTGCAGGTGTCTTTTTGATAAAATGACTTCTATTCCTTTGGGTAGATACCTGGGAGTGGGATTGCTGGGTAACATGGTCGGTCTACTTTTAGATCTTTGCGGAATTTCCATACTGGTTTCCATAGAGCTTGGACTAGTTTGCATTCCCACCAACAGTGTATAAGCATGCCTTTTTCATTGTTTACTTTCTGACTTTTTAATAATGATCATTCTGACAGAAGTAAGGTGCTAGCTCTATGATTTTAATTTTCATTTCCCTGATTATTAGTGATGTTGAGCACTTTTTCATATTTTTGGTCATTTGTCTTCTTTTGGAAAATATCTGTTCGTGTCTTTTGCTTGCTTTTTGATGGGGTTATCTGCTGTGTCTTGCCGATTTAAGTTCTTTGTAGATTCTGAATATTAGCCCTTTGTTGGCTGTATGGGTATAGTTTGAGAATTTTCTTCCAATCTGTAGGTTGTCTGTTTGCTCTGTTGATTATTTCCTTTGCTGTACAGAAAGTTTTTGGTTCAACAAAGTCTCATGTTGCTTATTTTTGTTATTGCTCTATTTGCTTTGGGGGTCTTAGTCATAAATTCTTTGCCTAGGTCAATGTCTGGAAGAACTTTTCCTGTGTTTTCATAGGGTATCTTTTCTCCAGTGTATGTTTTTGTTTGCTTTGTTGAAAATCAGTTTGGTACATGTACAATAAAGCTACATGCTTTTATTTCTGGGTTGTCTCTTCCATTCCATAGGTTTATGTATTTACCTGGTACCATGCCGTTTTGGTTACTATAACCTTAGAGTATAATTTGAAGTCAGTTACTATGAGGCCTCCAGATTTGTTCTTTTTGCTTAGGATTGGCTTGACTATTTAGGCTCTATTTTGGTTTTATATGAATTTTAGGATTTGTTTTTCTAGATCTATAAAAAATGACATTAGTAAATATTTTGATGAGGATTGTGTTGAATCTGTAAATCACTGTGGGCAGTGGACACTTTAACAATGTTGAGACTTCCAATGCATAATCATGAGATGCTGTTCCATTTGTTTGTGTCATCTGTTATTTCTTTCATCAGCGCTTTGTAGTTCTCCTTGTAGAGATCTTTCACTTCCTTGGTTAAGTATATTCCTAGGTATTTTATTTTCTTGGCAGCAATTATAATCGGTATTGAGTTCCTGATGAGACTCTCAGCTTGGCTGTTATTAGTATACAGAAATGCTACTGATTTATTTACATTGATTATTTTGGGTTTTTTTTCAGATTTTGGCCAGGGCTGGGTTTGAACCCACCACCTCTGGTATATGGGGCCGGCGCCCTACTCCTTTGAGCCACAGGTGCCCCCTACGTTGATTTTTTTTAAGAAGGGAAAATAAATATTTATTGGAAATCAAGAAAGCATTCCTCCAATCTCACAAAATGTTCTTACTCTTTTTATGACTTCTTTCTTAAACTGGGTTTTACACACACACACACAACACTAAGAAATAGGTAATTTAGAGTTTATAAAGGTCAGACACATTCAATGAAAATGGGATGACAATTCTTTGTTTGGAACCAAGATCACAGTGTAAAACAAACAAACAAAAAACCATGTAAATCCATGCAGACATCAGGTATATTTTATAGTTGATTACATTGATTTTCTAACCTGAGACTTTACTAAATTTATTTATCAATTCTAGGAGTCTTTTGGTGGGGTATCTCGGGTTTTCCAGATGCAAGATCATATTGTCGGCAAACAGGAATAGTTTGACCTCTTTCTTGACTTGTGTATCCATTATTTTCTTCTCTTGCCTGATGGCTCTGGCTAGAACTTCCAGTACTATGTTGAATGGAAGTGGTGACATCACCCATCTGTATCTTGTTCCGTTTCATAGGGGGTGTGCTTTAAACTTTTCCCCATTCAGTGTGATGCTGGCTGTGGGTTCTTCATGTGCATATGTATGGCTGTTACTATTTTGAGGCATGTTCCTTTTTTGTTTTGTTTGTTGAAGGTTTCATTGTGAAGGAGTGTGGGATTTTATCAAATGCTTTTTCTGCCATCTAGGATCATATGACTTTTGTTTTTAATTCTGTTTATGTGAATCACATTTTTTGATTTGCATGTATTGAACCATCCTTGCATCCCTAGGATGAAATCCGCTTTGTGATGGTGAATTTTGCTAGTACTTTGTTGAGGATTTTTACATTACGTTCATGAGGGATATTGGTGTGTAGTTTATCTGTTTTGGGCTGTATCTTTTCCTGGCTTTGGTAGCAGAGTGATACTGGCTTTGTAGAATAAATTAGGCAGGACTCCCTTCTCAATATTATGGAATCGTTTTAGTAAAATAGGTACCAGTTCTTCTGTAACGGCTGGGAGAATTCTGCTCTGAATCCATCTGACTCAGAGCTTATTTTGTTGGAAGATTTTTTTTTTTTTTTGAGACAGTCTCACTTTCTTGCCCTTGGCAGAGTGCCATGGCAGCATCACACTACTCACAGCAACCTTCAGCTCTTGGGCTTAGGTGATTCTCTTGCCTCAGCCTCCTGAGTAACTGGGACTACAAGCACAGGAAAAATGGGGAGAGTGAGATAAAGCTGCGCTTTGGCTTAGGCAGGAAATGGTAAAGTGCTTCCGTCAATGATGGCTCTCTGTGCTTCTAGAAAGGAAAGGGAATCATCAGCAGTGAAGCCACAGGCAGGTAATAGAGGAAAGAGTGGGAGATGAGGGCATGGCAGCTGTAGTTAAGGAGGGTTTAGCTGTGTCCCAAATAAGGTCCTTGATACAGGGAGGTGGAGTGAAGAATTGCAGGCAGAGATAGCTACCGATGTGCTACTTTGAAGCAGGTCTGGAAACACATGTTCCTCCCTTGTTCAGAAATCATACCCAACACTGTACACCTGACTCAGAGCACAAACAGTAACTGACGGCTGATAATTCCACCTCAGGGCCTTTGCATCTGCTGCCCCCGACCCTCCCACTCTCACCCACAACTGCAAAATCTCTCCCTCTAACACACACACAAAGCTCTTATTTCCACTGATCTTTTCTTTTTTTTTTTTTTTTGAGACAGAGCCTCAAGCTGTCCCCCTGGGTAGAGTGCCGTGGCATTACAGCTCACAGCAACCTCCAACTCCTGGACTCAAGCGAGTCTCTTGTCTCCGCCTCCCAAGTAGCTGAGACCACAGGCGCCCGCCACAACGCCTGGCTATTTTTTGGTTGCAGCCGTCATTGTTGTTTGGCGGGTCCAGGCTGGGGATTCGAACCCGCCACCTTAGGTGTACGTGGCTGGTGCCTTAGCTGGTTGAGCTATAGGCGCCGAGCCTCCACTGATCTTTTCCCTCAAGAGCTCAACTCAAACAGCACTTCCCCAGGAGCCCTACTACTCCCCTGGCTGGGGCTGTCTCCTGCCCTCTGAGGCCCTCTGCCCCTCTTGACTGTTTTCCTAGCACTTGTTACTACCAGAAATGGTTTCCTTTGTTTAGAGGGCTGCTTGTTTGTTTCCTGACTCCCCTGCCTGGAGCTTCCCTGGAGCCCTTCTCTAGTTATTAGAAGCTTCATGAGGGCAGAGGGCTGGACTCTATGATCCATTTGGCCGCACCTCCAGCGCCCGGATGATGCTTGCATAGTGGGCTGTTAATAAACATTTGTCCAAAGAAAGAACAAAACAAGAAATGTACTATTTTTTTTTTCTCTCCCCAGAAAGACTTTGAAAGCAAACAGGCAGCATGTTTCTGAGAATGCCAGATTCAGGCCCAAATAATTAACAGCCGGGAAGCGAGAGGAATATGTCCTGCCACAGGCTTTGAGATAGTGATGCTATTTGCACTCTGCAGTTGTTTTCACTGATACTGCTACCAAAAGAAACCTCCCTCTGCATCGTTTATGTCCCTTCTCTCCCAGGATGTGCCAGCCAAGAAGGCAAAATGAGTGATAATGCCTGAAATTTGTGTGGCCCTTTTACATAGCAGTGTCTCGTTTTACCATTTTATAAATGAGGAAACCTAAGCGCGTAAGGCTATTCAACTTGACAAGAGGTCGTAGAGTTGGGACTTGGATCCAGGTCTGTCTGCACAGTCAGCGCTCTTGCCTTTGCATTTAAACCTTCTAGGAATAGGTACAGGCTTGCCGGCTCCCAGTGAAGAGGTCGCAAGTGGGCCCCCTGTAGCTGGGGCAGGTCCTATGAGCTTTGTTGGCAGGTTCAGACTAGGGTGGGGCAAGCAAGGCTTCTGAGAAGCGGAACTTAAGGAAACATTCTCTGAGGGTACTTGTAATATTCTAAGAGAGAGACCGCCTTAAATTTTGCATCACATGGCCACACTGGGCTCATCCAGACCTGCCTCTGCTCAGTGGAGATTTTTGCGAGCTCTCTGGTCTTTTCTGTCATGTCATCTGATAGTTCTTTGTCTAGAAGTAGCATTAAAATAGCCAGAGGGTCAGCTTGGTGCCCGTAGCACAGACGTTATAGCATCAGCCACATACACCTATGATGGTGGGTTCTAACCCGGCCTGGGCCTGCTAAACAACAATGACAACTGCAACAAAAAACTAGCCGGGTGTTGTGCGGGTCACCTGTAGGTCTAACTATCTGGGAGGCTGAAGCAAGATAATCTCCTATACCCACGAGTTTGAAGTTGCTGTGACCTGTGATGCCATAGCACTCTACCGAGGGCAGCCTAGTAAGACTCTGTCTCAAAAATAAATAAATAAATAAAATAGCTAGAGGGTGAAATGATCTTGGGGGAGGACTTGACCCACTTTCCCAACTTATTTCTAGCCACCTCTTGGCAACCTCCCCTCCTAGTGGCCATTGGAATTATTTTTTGTTTGTTTGTTTGGCCAGGGCCAGGTTTTTTTGTTTTTTTTTTAGACAGAGCTTCAAGCTGTCCCCCTGGGTAGAGTGCCATGGCATCACAGCTCACAGCAACCTCCAACTCCGGGGCTCAAGCAAGTTTCCTGCCTCAGCCTCCCACGTAGCTGGGACCACAGCGCCCACCACAATGCCTGGCTATTTTTTTTTGGTTGCAGCCGTCATTATTGTTTGGCGGGCCCAGGCTGGATTTGAACCTTCCACCTTAGGTGTATGTGGCTGGCGCCTTAGCCACTTGAGCCACAGGCGCCGAGCCCAGGGCCAGGTTTGAACCCACCACCTCCAGTATATGGGGCCAGTGCTCTACTCCTTGAGCCACAAGCACTGCCCTGGAATTATTTTTCTAAAGGCTAGATCTGTCACTCCCCTACCAAAAACTCTTTAATATCTCTTCTCATAGCCTTGTTAAAAAAAAAAAAAGAAAAAGCCCAAATTTCTTGGCATGGCCTTTAAGACCTCTAAGAATTGGCACCATTCTCCTGCCCCAGGGCACCACTCCCTGCGCCCCAGCACGCTGCGAGCGAGCTATCGTACTTCCATAGCTTTGGACGGACGGTGCCTTCCAGCTGAGGTAGCCTTCTCTGTCGGTCTAAACCAAAATCATTTCTCCTTCAAAGCCTAACTCTAAGGTCTTCCGTGCCCAGCACACTGCCTCCCCTTCCGAAGGTCCTGAGAACGTCTGGGTGGACAGAAGGAGGAGAGAAGTTCCAGATGAGGAGACACACAGATGCTGAGATGGTTGCAGCATCTCAGATTCCAGATTCCCTTCGGCACATGCCACCAAGAGGAGGATAGTGAGTGCGGTCGGAGGAGATGAGGAGGGGTGAGTGTAAGTCCTTGTGTATCAGGGCTGTCCAGGAAGTATCCAGCTGTGTATATCTCTGTTTCATAGTACACGGTGGATACTTTCCGGACAGCCCTCGTACATATATAGATGTGGGGTGGGATATGGCCAGACCATATACCACAGGCCAGAATGGAAGGTCCCCTTTCCTCATTGGTTCTGGCAAATCCACACATATACACGGAACTTTAAAGCCCTGGACAGCCCATCTGGCTGATGTTCTGGTGACCCATCCAGCTGTTACCCTTCCACTTTGCCGAGACGGCCTCAGAAATTGGAGGAAGTGAGGTGCAAACTCAGCTCACCAGCAGCCACACAGGAGGGTTAGCCAGATCGAGGAGGTTAATGCTAGGCACAAGCCAGCCAGCCGGGGCCTCCCGGGGCTCCTGCCCTACGCTCCCTCCACAAACGCAGGGGGAGGGGTAGTTATTTTTAGTCCTCAGCCTAGGCCCTGCTAACTTCATAGCCTGGCTAAGTGTGAGTCAGCTTCCAGCTAACTTGTTGATACAGTATTTTCCTGTGACCGTTGTGGGTCTTCATTTTTGGTAACAAAATGAAACCAGGTTACCAAGTACCCTGAGACCGCTCCATCTGCCCAGGGCCCATTTTTAGACTTTGCCCTTTGGCATTCAGGCTTCCCCAGGCCACCAGGGTCAGGGATGTGTGACTGGCCTGCAGCCCCAGCATGCGTGCTCTGTACAGCCCAGCCTTCTGGGGACTCGGCTCCTGCCCACTTTTTGTCTGAGTTGCCATCTATTTCCATCTATTTGGTTCCCCTCCTCCTCTGCATTAACTTTTCTGTTTTCTTTGCATGATCTTGAGAATCAAGCCAAAGTCAGGCTGACATTTTGGCCTAGTCTCCCCAAGGAGCGCACATCTGAGATCTTTATTCCTGGAAAGAAAGTTTATGTATGTGTCAGTTGGGGAGAGACTTCAGAGAGGAAAGAACAGAAGATATGGATGCTGTGATGGCGATAACTACAGCAGTAATAAATAATAGCGATGCCTACATTTGCTGAGTACTAGCTACATAGTAACTGTGCTGAGTGATGGTGCTTTTTCTGGTTTAACCTTCCAGCAAGTCTGGAAGATGAGCATAGCTGCTAATACCCATTTTAAAAATGAGTTTTTGTTATGCTCTCAATGTCTGTGTCTCCCCCCTCAAAAATTCCTAGGTTGGGCTCAGCGCCTGTGGCTCAAGTGACTAAGGCGCCAGCCACATACACCTAAGGTGGCGGGTTTGAATCCAGCCCGGGCCGCCAAGGAACAATGACAGCTGCAACCAAAAAATAGCCAGGTGTTGTGGCGAGCACCTGTGGTCCCAGCTACTTGGGAGGCAGAGGCAGGAGACTCGCTTGAGTCCAGGAGTTGGAGGTTGCTGTGAGCTGTGATGCCATAGCGCTCTACCCAGGGGGACAGCTTGAGGCTCTGTCTCAAAAAAAAAAAAAAATTCCTAGGTTGAATGCTAACCTCTAATGTGATGATATTAGGAGGTGGGACCACTGGGAGTTGAGGAGGTTCTGAGAGCAGAGCTGTCATGAATAAGATGAGTGCCCTTCTAAAGGACTCGCCAGAGAGCTGGCTTGCCCCTTCCACCTGTGAAACACAATAAGAAGGCACCATCTGTGAACTAGTGAATGGGCTCTCACCAGATACCAAATTGGCAAGACTTTTGATCTTGAACTTCTCAGCCTCTAGAACTGTGAGAAATAAATGTTTATTGTTTATGAGTTACTCACTTTATGATATTCTGTTACATCAGCCCAAATGGATGGAGATAGTATTGTATCTATTTCCCAAGGAGAACACTTAGGCTCAGAGGGTTTTATTTCAGAGTTCAAGTTCACACAGCTCATAAGTGGGGCTCATGTCCAGGTTGGCCTTACAATTGGACCAAGCTGGTACTACTATTTGGGTGACCCTGAGCAAGTCATGTCATCTCTCTGAGCTTCAGTTTTATTGCAGCTGTTATAAGTAAACAAGGAAAGATAGTCACACTTTACAAGGTAGTTGGAAAGTTTGCATGGGGCAAGGGAGGTGAAGTGCGATGCAACTTTATGAAATTTGAAATGCTTTTAAGATCTGGGATATACCTCTTCCCCTAAATGGCCTGAGGTGATCTGTGAAAATGGTTCGCTGCTCTCTTGGCCCAGAAATCCCCACGAGTCATGCAAGTCAAGAGGCTCCAATCCTCATGTTTACTTTAAAAACACACATGAAACTGCCCAGACCATCAAGGGTATGCATATACGAAAAGCCACCAAGTATCTGAAGGATGTCACTTTAAAGAAACAATGTGTACCATTCCGAGGTTATAATGGTGGAGTTGGCGCCCAAACAGTGGGCGCTGGACACAGGGTCGGTGGCCCAAAAAGAGTGCTGAATTTTTGCTGCATGTGCTTAAAAACGCAGAGAGAAATGCTGAACTTAAAGGTTTAGATGTAGATTCTCTGGTTATTGAGCATATCCAAGTGAACAAAGCACCCAAGATGCGTCTCCAAACTTACAGAGCTCATGGTCACATTAATCCATACATGAGCTCCCCCTGCCACAATGAGATGGTCCTTACTGAAAAGAAACAGATTGTTTCCAAACCAGAAGAGGTAGCACAGAACCAAAAGATATCCCAGAAGAAGCTGAAGAAATAAAAACTTATGGCGCAGGAATAGTTGCAGCAGAAAATAAATGCAAATAACAGTTAAAAAGAAAAAGATCTGGGATATGACAGAATAAGGCACTGGGATTTTTTTTCATTCATAAAAATGATTTCCGTGTTTCTTTGGTTTCGTTTGAGGCTGCATCTTCTATTTTAAAAGGTTATCCTCTTTTTCGACCTAGGTTTTTTGGCTAGACAACAGGACTTTATGCTTGTCAAAAGATGGTTATATCTCAGCCTCATGCTTCTCTCAGTGGTTAGGTAGGACAAATATATTGTGCCCATTATGAAGATGAGAAAATTGATGCAATAAATGGCTGCCAAGTGGGTGCTCAGAGACGGATCTCCTGACGTCTTCTCTTTGCAGTCCTTCGTGTTTCTATTGTAGGAACCTGGGCAGGTGGGTGACAGTGTGTGTAGATGGCGGGGCTGGGTGGGGTTGGGAGGTCCCCTTAAAAGCCACCCCCAGCTTATCAGAATGTTCAATGCCCCTCATTAAACCCCATTTACATAAAACTGTATTAAGATGTGAGCTGTGGTTAACTACTTGTCATAATGTTATTTTGTTGTCATTTCAATAAGTGTTTTTAAACATTTTGATTTTGTCAGTTCCACTGTGCGTTTTGCAATCAGTGCAATTTGTCAGGTGCAGGCGGTTTGACAGACCTTGGTTGGGCCTAAGCGCTCCGTCTAGAATGCCTGGGCAGAATAAGAAACTTGACTTTGCATGTAGTTTTGAGGTTGAGCTTTGGCGCTTTGGCCAGACAGATCTGAGTTCAAATCCCATTTCTGCCACTTACTAATTGCGCATCCTGGGCAAAGATGGACCTCAGAGTGTGTATGTGTGGTGCTTTTCCAAAATTGCTATGAATTTTAACGTACAATGTGTATAAAGGTGCCCAGTCCCATGTCTGGAATGTAGTAAGTGCTCCATCATGTAGCTGTTTTTATTTTTGTCTTTTATATTTATTTTCTTGCCCTAATTGAGTTGGGCTTATGGAGATGGCTCCCTACAGGGCAGCCTTTCTGAGAGTGTCTGTGGGCAGGAGAATGGGTGGTAGAACTCATCGTGGCCCACGTCTCTTGGAATGGTGATAGAGGATCTTCATGGACATCGAGGCAGCGGCTGGGTGGGGTTGACAGAGGTTAAACTTCAGGTTCTCAGACCCCTCTCTCCACTGGCTGTCTTTTATCCCTTCACTCCCATTAAGGGCCAGAACCACATTCACAAGGGCCCCAATTTCAGCCCCCAAGTCAGGTTTCAAGGCTAGCCCCTCCCTACCTGTTTCATAGTAGGATATGGACCCAGAATGTTTGCCCTGAGCCAGCAGCTGGGATTGGGAAGAAGAACCAAGGAAAGGGGTAGCATTAAACAGGTTTGAGGGGAAAAGAGAGAAGCTAAGCTACTGAGAGCGAACCAGACCAGGTAGAGCAGGAGAGAAACCTCAAGGCCTTGGGGCAGGAGGCAATGAGAGCGACTCAGAGCTCGCCCTGCTAGAAGAGCCTAAGGCTACAGCCCCTGTGGGAGCATCCAAGCCCACCCTAGCCTGTCTCCTTAGATGGGCATTGAAGTCAGCTGGAAAAGAGCCCAGCCGGGAGCTGGGGGTGAGGGAGGTGCATTCCCTCTGATAATTTCAGAACCACAGGAGGCACTTGTTAAAAATGCAAGCTCCTGAAACCCACCTACCCATTCATTGTCTGAGGGCAGAGTGCGGGCTTGGGGGTTAATAAATTTCTCCCAAACATTTCTTTCTTTCTTTTTTTTTGCAATTTTTGGCCAGGGCTGGGTCTGAACTATATGGGGCCAGTGCCCTACTCCTTTGAGCTACAGGCGCTGCCCTCAAACATTTTTAAGACTAGGGCACCTGTGGAGATGAACAGAGAAGGGTTTAGAAAAGTTTCTCTGTGGGTTGATTTTAAATATGGTGCACGTTAGACAAGATTGACAACAAACTTTTGGCTTGAGGAACATTTATTTTGTGCCTAAAACTACATACGTGCCAGGAACTTTTTCCACCATTAAGGTATCGTGGAGGCAAAGGAGGTCTCCACACAGAGGAAGCCAGAACCAGAACTGGGAAGGGGAACCCAGAGTTGACCAGGGAGCCCTTCCCAGTTTTCATTTTTGAGATCAGAGATTTGCAGAGGTAGAATAGGACTATCTTCATTTCTTTTAAACGTAAACGAGAGGGAAGCCTCTCCTGTATCCACCCTCCACGTTATTCCTCTCAAAGATGAAGAAAGGATTAAACCACTGCTCCGCTTCTATCTGCTCCTCTGAAATTTAGGCTCAGGGCGGTTATGTGCACCACATCTTAGCCAAAGTAAAGGAACTTTCTGTTTTACTCCTCTCCAGCAAAAATAGCAGTGAGTCAAAATAAACAACCCTTGGAATCCTGAGCCTGGCCTCTCCTACAGAAAAGGGAAAATATTTCTTTCATGTTTATGGGACCTGGTGTGCCAGCGCGGCTGTGTGCCGTTAAGCTCGCGGCCACCCGTGCACAGAGCCGGGCAGTGTCCAGGTCAGAAAATCCTGGTACACAGAGGGGCTTGAGGAGGGAGGTGGGATTGTGAGGCTTTAATCAGGGACGCTTTTAAAACACTTCTTATCTATTTTTTTCCATTTTTTAATTTTTTATTTATGTATTTATTGTGTGCAAATATGTACTATTTCAGATTAATATGAGGGTACAAATGATTAGGTTAAATTGCATTTCTAAGATGAAGTTCCAGTTGTAGTTCAGCCCTTCGTTCAGGGGGTGTGCTGCATACCTTATAAAAATATCTTTTGAGTGAAGTTGACTTTCTAGGGCTCGCAGGCCTGAACCTGCCAGCAGGCTGCCTCCGCCCCCTTGCGGTGTCCCCTCTCAGCCCATAGGCGAGTGGGCGCCTAACCTCCAACAGTGAGGCCAGAAAGGGACACTGGCCAGCCCGGAGCCCGCGGGGCGCGTCCTCCGAGTCCTGCTGACCTCTAGTGGTCACTAGGCTGAACTGAACCGGGGCTGAAGCCCCCAGTGCGCGGTTCGCAGCCCTGGTTTGCACACTGGAGTCACCTGGGAGCTTTGGAAACCATCAGCGTTCAGCGCCCCGCCCGCGTTTCTTCTACAGTAAATCAGAATCGCTGCGGGACTTCGGCGTGGGCACCTATATTAACGCTCCCAGAGAATTCTGATGTGCAGCCAGGATTGAGAGCCGTTGCCCCCAACGTGGGTGTGCCGGCGCAGGTGGCTGTGATGTCAGCATCTGTATTTGGCTGAGAATGTCTGGTTTTGGTCAAGGGTGTCCCTGCATCCGGTGTATGGACTCCAGTGTGGGCTGTGTGCCTGCCTGACAGCCAGTGTGCACTGCTGGTGTCTGATCCCAGGGCGGGCCCTGCACCTGAATGGGTGGCCGCATAGGGTGAGTGAGCTGGGGTGGAACGCAGACTCTTGGAGTGACTCAGGAAGCAGAGACCTATCACTTAGGAGTTAGAGATGATGGCTACAGCCCCCTTCAACTATACACGTTCACATTCTCTGCTATTCGTAGTTCTTCCTGTTGTCTCACCATAGTCCCTTCTCAAGAGGAGAAATGTTTAGTTTGAAAAAAATGCCAGCTTGCCCATCGGCTCAGGGAGTAGTCAAGGAAATGATGAGTTGGGCCTGGAGCTACATCCCCAAGCTTGCCTGGTGCGCTGGGCTGTCTTCCACAGTCTCACTGCTCCATCAGGCCCTGGATGAAATGGGTTGAAAGGCAGATGAGCCAGTGCCGGCACAGTTAAATTAATTTCCAGCAGCTGCGTGGGATTAAAATGACCCACTTCTCTCTGGTCTCCGTCTAATGTTCCTGAAAACGATCTCTGGGTACTCTCTTCTCCCCTTGCCCCTCCATCATGGTCACAGTCTTTGGTGGACTCACTCCGGATTGTAATGCCTTTCACAAGCTGCCCTTCCTTCCCCTGGGCTTGCCTGGAGGACAGAGTCCTAGTGAAACCCCTTCCCCTAGGTCTGACTGGCCTCACCCTCCCTGTCCCAGAGAAAGCGGGGCGGACCACTGTCAGGGGCAGTGTGACTCTCAAGAGTGGGGCAGTCTGGTGTCTCTGCCCTCATGAAGGTCCAATGGGGATGGAGCCCGGCGTCCCCCATGTCTGTCTTTCCAGGAAACAGAGGAAAGGCAATCCTCTATGGTAGGGTCCAAAGGCGTGGGCTCAAATGCTGTGCTTCCATTACTAACTCCTGCCCTCTCTGAGCTTTACTCTACCTTCTGTAAATAAGGCAGAGACTATCTTCCTTACCAGGTTGTTGTGAAAACTAAGTGAGATAATATTTAGAAGTATGTATATATCACACAGGTAGATAGCTAGGTAATAGAAGGTGGCCAGTGGCGGACGAGCACACGTAGTATCAATGACTGTGGTAATAACTAGCATTTATTCAGTGCACACTACAGGACGATGTTTTACACTTTTTATGTATTGTTTAATCATCACAGTGACGCTCAAGGTGGATCCTTTTATTATCCCTTTTTGCAAATGGGGAAAATGAGAGGTACTGGGAAACATGCCCAACATTACATAGTTCTTGGTGGTAGACTGGGAAAGTGAGCTCTGGGGATCTGATTACATGCCCAGAAAACTAAGGAATATATCACCGTACTGTGCATGTGTGTAGGTACAGTATTTGCATGTGGGAACCCACATTCTCCCACCCCTAACGCATCTTTGCGTATTATCACTGCATAACCCTGGACCCCGCATTCTTCCTCCTAGGAGAATTTCCCCAATGGAGCCACCTCATAGGAGAAGCAAGAGGAAAGAAACTAGTCAGCTGCAACTAATAGGCGATAACTCACAGAAAAGGACGTCAGATGCCTTTGGGCTCTGAGACAGAGGGAAAGATTCCCAAGGAACTAGCTGGGCCGACGGGGTGGCGCAGTCCAGCACTCACTCCTGAAGTCATGAAGCAGGCTCGTGGCAGGGGAACAGACTTCCTCTGACACCGTATTTCCCAAATGAGCCTATTTCTATCCAGGGCCTCTGCGCACAGCAGGTCAGCAGGAGAGGCAGCTCTCCCTGTACTCCTGTGTCAAGGTCAGCTGATCTCCAAGGCCTCATCTGCTCATTCCAGCAGGGGAACCTGACCTTTTCTGTGTCTTCTTTCTAATCAACACATAACAGAATTTAATTTCAAGTTTTCTTCTGTTGTACCATGTTCTCTTCCTCACCCATCTGCTCAGAGGAGCGGGGGTGATGGGGGGGGTGGGATGGGCAGTTAGACCAGGGGCTGGCTGCTGCCCTCTCCCGGCCATGCAACTGTGGCCTTATCGCCACTTTCTCTCTCAGGTCTCATCTGGCTGATATTCTGAGTCTCTGATTCCCATCAGGACTGAACACCCTCGGCAATCTCAGCGTGAGGGTCATGGCAGTTATGAGCCTCCGACAACACGTGGCACAGCAGAGAAAGCGATGTGGGTTGGGAGCCAGTGTCACCCTGGCACTGTCCCTGCCCACATGGCTTGACCTCAGAGTCAGAATTAAGACTTTGGCTAAAAGAGTGTGGTTTGGGGGTTAGGAGCCATCTACCCTCCCAAGTGCCTCAAAAGGGAAAAAGGAACTTTGGAGCGAGGAAGAAATGGCCCTGTAGACTTTACTAATCACAGCTGTCTCCCATGTGGTACTTGCTTTGTGCCAGCGACTGTCCTTGGCCCTCAGACCGGTTCTTTGAGTCCTTGGAGCACCCCAATGAAAGTGGGTACTAATATCCTCATTTTATAGGTGAAGACACTGATGTAAAGGTACATAGCTCAGCAAATGGTAACACTAAGATCAGAAACTCTGGAATATTGCTCTAGAGCAATGTTTTTCAACCTTATTTTATCTCCCAGCACACTTGAACTTATAGTCACACTTCCACGGCACATTTAAATTACGTTGATCAAAAAAAAAAAAAGAAGAGTTAAAATTTTTTAAAAACTATATACTTACTGTGCTGCTTCAAACTTCTTTTGAAAATAATTTAATTAATGATCATTAAAAATTTTCATGGGGGGCGGTGTCTGTGGCTCAGTGGGTAGGGCACTGGCCCCATATACTGCGGGTGGAGGGTTCAAACCCAGCCCTGACCAAACTGCAACCAAAAAATAGCTGGGCACTGTGGCAGGCGCCTGTAGTCCCAGCTACTCAGGAGGCTGAGGCAAGAGAATCGCCTAAGCCCAGAAGTTGGAGGTTGCTGTGAGCTGTGATGCCAGAGCACTCTACTGAGGGTGACAAAGTGAGACTCTCTGTCAAACCAAAAAAAAAAAAAAGTCTATGTTTATTTCTTTGAGAAGTCTCTATTTTGTTTTTCTGTTATTTATATTATTTCCATCGAGGTCGTACTAATTTGCAGTACCACCAACAGTGCTTCAGCCTTTCTTTCCCTCTGCATCCATGC
>CAUYTI010116597.1:0-28243 GCA_963575145.1 Galago senegalensis
GTATTTTGGTATCTTGTATTTTCATTTTCCTTTAGTTAAAAATACATTTTAAATAATTCCTTTGAGGGAGGAGGTCAAGATGGCCAATAGGTACCAGCTTCCAACAGAAGCTCCCATCCAGAGGAAAGGATAAAGTCCAGAAAACACCCAACAAAGTCGAAGACTCGGAGCCCAGCCAAGAAAGAATAGTGATACTGGCAGGACACCTCTTCTAAGGCAAGTGATGACTCCTGGAAGGCAATCTCCAGGTACATACTACACCCCAAAGGAAAAATGTCTGTCCCCTCCCCCAAGAAAGGTGTGTTTTTCCTTTGTTTCCTCTTCAACTGCTCCTGAGTCTCCTACAGGCAGTTGATAAACTGAGGACCTATCCTCTCACTCCATGAGTGAGAGCTTCCGACAGGGAAGTTTACCTCCCTGGAGGGACCCTGCTGAGACTCAGAACACTTTTCCCCCATGCAGAAAAGTGGAACTGGCATTTGCACTGCCATTTTGAGTTTCCAGTCTACCCTCCCCCTCTGACCCACAGAGACAGCTAGAGGAGACTCAAGAGCAGCGTCCATCCACCCTTATGAGACCAAGCCCCTACCCCAGTCCTTCACCAGGAGAACTGCTTGATCCAGGCTTCCTGCGCGCAGACTGATCCCGCCAGCCAGAGCATTCTGCGCTCAGCTGTCTCCCCAGCTGCTGTCCCAGCTTCCCAGGGCTTTGGCACATATGACTGAGACTTACTCCTCCTGGGGAGGGCTGCGTTGCTCTGCTAAATGTGTGCCCACTCCCCTCCCCCTGGGCCTTGGCAGCTCACGACCGTGACTGACTCCTGCTGGGGAGGGCTGCATCACCTTGCCTGCCTCCCAGGGCCTTGGTGGCCAACAGCCATGACTGACTCCTCCTGGGGATGGCTGCATCACCCTGGCACCCTGCCCACCATCCCCACTTCCTGAGGCCTTGGCAGCGCATGCCCAGGATACAATTAGAAGAAGCCACTGGCAGAATGGTTTTAGGGTCAGTCTCCAAAAGGTATAAATTTAACATGGGGCAGAATCAGTGGAAAAACTGGTAATCAGAACAACCAGAGTAGATCAACCCCCCAAGGATGGATGGGACAGACATAATTGAAGACCACTCCATAAACAGATGTCTGAAATGTCAGAAATTGGGTTCAGAATCTAGATAGTGAATAAGATCAAAAGAATGGAGGAAAGGAGGGAACTAGAATTTCAAACTATTCAAAAGCAGTCCCAGGAATTCAATGATTTCAAAGATAAAATGACCAAAGATTATGATACACTGAAGCAAGAGGTTGCAGTCCTTAAGGATCTGAAGACTATGGTTGAATCCCTCATTCAGAGAATGGACCAGGCGGAAGACAGGATCTCTGACACTGAAGACAAAGTCTTTGAATTTTCCCAATCATCCAAAAATCATGACAAATGGAGAGCAAAAATAGACCAATCACTCAGACAGCTCTTGGATAATTTGAAGAAAACTAATATTCGTCTCATAGGAATCCCTGAAGGTGACAAAGTTGCTTCACGAAACACAGAGGCTCTCCTTCATGAAATTATGAAAGAGAACTTTCCAGACATACCAAGGGATCCTGAAATTTAGATAGCAGACAGCTTCAGAACCCCAGTGCGACTCAACTTGAACAAAACAATCCCTAGGCATATCATAATCAACTTCACTAAAGTTAACATGAAAGAGAAAATCCTGAAAGCAGGTAGAAGCAAGAAAACATTAACTTATAAGGGGAAGAATATTAGAATGACTGCAGATCTCTCTGACAAAAACTTTCAGGCTAGAAGAGGGTGGGCATCGATCTTCAACCTCCTAAAACAAAACAACTTTCAACCCAGAATCCTGTATCCAGCTAAACTGAGTTTCATTTATGATAGAGAAATTAAATACTTTAACGACATTCACATGTTGAAGAAATTTGCCCTAACTATACCAGCCCTCCAGGATATCCTCAGACCTATCCTCCATAATGCCCAGTGCAATTCTCCACCAAGGAAATAAACCCACCCAGAAAATTTTGATCAAATTCCAATCTCTACAGTGACAAAAGGATCAAAGATGTCCACTGGACCTTCAAAAAACTCAATACCAAAAAGTATACCAGGCTTATCAATAGTCTCAATCAATGTGAATGGCTTCAATTGCCCTCTAAAGAGGCACAGGCGGGCTGACTGGATACAGAAACTCAGGCTAGATATCTTCTGCATCCAAGAAACTCACTTTACTTTGAAAAACAAGCATAGACTCAGGGTGAAGCGATGGTCATCTACATACCAGGCTAATGGAAAGCAGAAAAAAGCAGGTACTGCAATTTTAATCACAGATGCAATAGGCTTTAAACCAAGAAAAGTGAGCAAGGACAAAGATGGTTACTTTATATTTGTTAAGGGTAATAATCAATACGATGAGATTTCAATTATCAATATTTATGCACCCAACCAGAATGCACCTCAATTTATAAGAAACACTCTAACAGACATGAGCAACCTGATTACTCCCAGCACCATCACAGTCGGAGATTTTAATACCCCTTTTGCAGTGCTGGATAGATCCTCCAACAAGAAGCTTAGCAAAGAAATCTTGGATTTAAGCTTAACCATTCAGTATTTGGATTTAACAGACATCTACAGAACATTTCACCCTAATAAAACTGAGTGCGCATTTTATTCATCAGCTCACGGAACATACTCTAAAATAGACCACATCTTAGGTCACAAGCCTAACCTCAGAAAATTGAAAAGAATAGAAATTATCCCTGGTATCTTCTTAGACCACCACAGAATAAAAGTTGAACTCAGCAACAAAAGGAACCTGCAGACCCAAACAAAAACGTGGAAGCTAAATAACCTTATGCTCAATGACAGTTGGATCAGAGACGAGGTCAAGATGGAAATTACCAAATTCTTGGAACTAAACAACAATAAAGAGATGAGTTATCAGAACCTCTAGGATACCACAAAGGCACTCTTTAAAGGGAAATTTATAGCACTGCAAGCTTTCCTCAAGAAAACGGAAAGTGAAGAAGTTAACAACTTAATGGGACACTTCAAGCAACTGGAAAAGGAAGAACACTCCAATCCGAAACCCAGCAGAAGAAAAATAATAACCAAAATTAGAGCAGAATTAAATGAAATTGAAAACAAAAGGATTCTACAACAGATTAACAAATCAAAACTTGGTTTTTTGAAAAGGTCAATAAAATAGATAAGCCATTGGCCAAGCTAACCAAGAAGAAAAGAGTTAACTCTCTAGTTTCATCAATTACAAATGGTAAAGACGAAATTGCAATAGACCCCTCCGAAATCCTCCATGAATACTACAAGAAACTTTATTCTCAGAAATATGAAAATCTGAAGGAAATCAGACCAAGACTTGGAAGCACACCACCTTCTAAGACTTAGTCAGAACCAAGTGAAAATGTTGAACAGGCCTATCAAGCTCTGAAATTGCATCAACTATACAAAATCTCCCTAAAAAGAAAATCCCAGGACCAGATGGCTTCACATCAAAATTCTACCAAACTTTCAATGAAGAGCTAACACCTATACTACTTAACCTTTTCCAAAATATAGAAAAAGACAGAATACTATCCAACATATTCTATGAAGCAAACATCACCTTGATCTTCAAACCAGAAAAAGATCCAACAAGAACAGAAAATTATAGACCAATATCTCTAATGAATATCGATGCGAAAATATTCAACAAGATCCTAACAAACAGAATCTAGCAACACATCAAACAAATTATACACCATGACCAAGTGAGTTTTATCCCAGGATCTCAAGGCTGGTTCATCATATGCAAATCTATAAATGTAATGCACCACATAAACAAATTAAAATACAAAGACCATATGATCCTCTCAATTGATGCAGAAAAAGCTTTTGACAATATCCAGCATCCATTCATGATTAAAACACTTAAGAAAATAGGCATAGAAGGGACTTTTCTCAAGTTGAGAGAGGCCATCTACAGCAAACCCACAGCCAATACCGTATTGAATGGAATCAAATTGAAATCATTATTACTCAGATCAGGAACCAGGCAAGGTTGCCCATTGTCCCCATTTCTCTTTAACATTTTAATGGAAGTCTTAGCCATAGCAATTAGGGAAGAAAAAGCAATCAAGCGTATTCACATAGGATCTAAAGAGATCAAACTCTCACTCTTCACAGACCACATGATCGTATACCTGGAAAACACTAGGGACTCTTCTATAAAACTCTTAGAAGTGATCAAGGAATACAGCCTTATCTCAGGTTACAAAATCAACACCCATAAGTCAGTAGCCTTTATATATACCAACAATAGTCAAGCTGAAAAAACAGTCAAGGACTCTATTCCATTCACAGTAGTGCTAAAGAAGATGAAATATTTGGGAGTTTACCTAACAAAGGATGTGAAATATCTCTATAAAGAGAACTATGAAACTGTAAGAAAAGAAATAGCTGGAAATGTTAACAAATGGAAAAACATACCTTGCTCATGGCTGGGAAAAATTAACATTGTTAAAATGTCTATACTACCTAAAGCAATATATAATTTTAATTCAATCCTTATCAAAGTTCCATTGTCAAACTTTAAAGATCCTGAAATAATAATACTTCATTTTATATTGAATCAGAAAAAAACCTTGAATAGCCAAGACATTACTCAGAAACAAAACAAAGCAGAAGGAATCACGCTACCAGACATCAGACTATACTATAAATCCACAGTGATCAAAACAGCATGGTACTGGCACAAAAACAGAGAGGTAGACGTATGGAATAGAATAGAGAGCCAAGAGATGAACCCAGCTACTTACCGCTATATGATCTTTGACAAGCCAATTAAAAACATTGAGTGGGAAAGAAATTCCCTATTTAACAAATGGTTCTGGATGAACTGGCTAGCAACCTGCAGAAAACTGAAACTGGACCCACACCTGTCACCACTAACTAAGATAGACTCTCATTGGATTAAAGACTTAAATTTAAGACATGAAACTATAAAAACATTAGAAAAAAGTGTAGGGAAAACTCTTAAAGAAGTTGGCCTGGGTGAATATTTTATGATGAGGCCACACACACACACAATTGAAGCAACATCAAAAATATTCTACTGGGACCTCCTCAAATTCAAAAACTTCTGCACAGCCAAGAACACAGTAGGAAAAGCAAGCAGAGAGCCCTCAGAATGGGAAAAGATATTCGCTGGTTATACTTCCAACAAAGGTCTAATAACCAGAATCCACAGAGAACTCAAAAGTATTACCAAGAAGAAAATAAGTGATCCCATCTCAGGGTGGGCAAGGGACTTAAAGGGAAACTTCTCCAAAGAAGACAGACACATGGCCTACAGACATATGAAAAAATGCTCATTATCTCTAATCATCAGAGAAATGCAAATCAAAACTTCTTTGAGATATCATCTAATTCCAGTAAGATTAGCCCATATCACAAAACCCCCAAATCACAGATGCTGGTGGGGATGTGGAGAAAAGGGAACACTTCTACACTGCTGATGGGAATGCAAACTAATAAGTCCCTTTTGGAAAGTCATATGGAGAACACTTAGAGATCTAAATATAGATCTGCCATTTGATCCTATAATTCCTTTGCTAGGTATATATCGAGAAGACCAAAAATCATGCTACAATACAGATATCTGTAGCAGAATGTTCACTGCAACCCAATTCACAATCACTAGGTCTGGAAAAAGCCCAAGTGCCCATTGACCCATGAATGGATCAATAAATTGTGGTATATGTACACCATGGAATACTATACAGCCACAAAGAAAGCTGGAGACTTTATCTCCTTCATGTTTACATGGATGGCACTGGAAAATGTTCTTAGCAAAGTATCTCAAAAATGGAAGAAAAAGTATCCAATGTACTCAACCCTATTATGAAACTAATTGTTAACTATCATAGGAAAGCTGTAATCCAAATGGAGCCCAAGAATATTAGGAATGGGGTGAGGGAGGGGAGGGGTGGGGATGGGTGGTGGGAGAGTGATTGCGGCGATCACACCTATGATTTTTCCTATAAGAGTACATGCGAATCCTTATAAATGTCGAATATAAATGTCTTAACAATTATGAGAATGACATGATGGCTATGTTGGCCAATTGGATGAAAGTATTTCAAATTGTATATGGAAACAACACACTGTTTCCCATGATAGAATTAACGTGCACAAATATGATCTAATGGAAAAAAAAATCATGTAGGAAAGAATAATAGAATAAAAAAATTCCTTTGAGTCTTCTTCTTTTATCTTTGGGCAATTTGGAAGTGTATTCCTCCATTTCAAAGTAATTATTAAAGATATGTTCCAGATCTATCCTACTGCTCTTTGATAGCCTATTATAGAAGTCTACTGGACCACATTGGTGAGAGCTGTTTCAGACCGGACCCCGTGGGGAGGGAGCTGTTTCGGACCGGACCACGTTGGGAGGGAGCTGTTTCAGACCGGACCCCGTTGGGAGGCAGCTGTTTCCGACTGGACCACGTTGGGAGGGAGCTGTTTCAGACCAGACCACGCTGGGGAGGGAGCTGTTTCAGACCGGACCACGCTGGGAGGGAGCTGTTTCCGAACGGACCCCGTCGGGGAGGGAGCTGTTTTGGACTGGACCACATCGGGGAGGGAGCTGCTTCAGCATCTCTATCCGCCCCTCCTTCTGTGTTGTTCGCTCTTTTGCTTATTGAGAGAGGAACACTCAGGTCTCCAGATAGGCTTGCCGATTTTATATACTTCTCAGTTATATTAGTTTTTGTCTCATATTTTGAAGTACTTTTGTTAGGCGCCTACTCATTTAGAATTATTGTGTCTTCTTGAGAAAATGACTAACACTGATATGCATGGCCCATATTTGTAGTTGATACAATTTTTTTTTTAGTTTTTCTGTTCAGCCTGTAATCTGTTAATCACTGACATGTTAAATCCCCTCTCACAGGTCCACCTCGGCATCTGGAGCTGATGACAGTTCAGTCTCCTCAGGC
Organism: Galago senegalensis; assembly: GCA_963575145.1. NCBI lineage: Eukaryota > Metazoa > Chordata > Mammalia > Primates > Galagidae > Galago > Galago senegalensis. Next base: position 7,013 of record CAUYTI010116597.1, read on the forward strand.
TATGCTGCGCTTTACTTTTCTGTGCCTCTTAACATTTCATTGGAAAAAATGCGTATTGTACAGGACTGTGGATAATAAAATGATTATATCTGATGCTTGGAGATGGCCAAAGCTCTCTGCTGTTAGCCTTCTAGTATGGAGATTTATGTTCATCTATTCAATATCCAAGTCTTGCATTTCTCTTTGGATGTCCCCTCCGTGTGGTCCTCTGGCTGAGCTATCTCTTATCGCTCTCCCTGCTCTCTTCCCCTGTTCCTCCCCCTCGTGCTTGCTGGTGGGGTATTGGATTCAGTGAGAGGTTCTTCTTCTGTGGTTCTGTTGAAGGGTCAAAGTTTGGCATACACGAAGGACCTGAGCCTCCATAATGTGACCTTCACATTTACAAATGTTATTTATTTATTTTTTATTAAATAATAGCCATGTCCATCAATGCAGTCATGGGGTACGATGTTCTGGTTTTGTACATAATCTGAAATACTTTCATCAAACTGGTTCACGTAGCCTTCACAGCATTTTCTTAGTTATTGTGTTAAGACATTTATATTCTACACCTAGTAAATTTCACATGTACCCTTGTAAGATGCACCGAAGATGTGGTCCCACCAATCACTCTTCCTCCACCCATCCTCCCCTCTCCCCTCCCACAAATGTTCTTGAACCTCACTTAATTGTAATGCTGGGCCTCTAGCATTGATTCCTGGCCCCTGGCCCCCAGGGTTGGAAGGCTTCCTTTCCTGTTCTCTTCCTCCAGATGAATGGCTTTCCAACAGTGCCCGCAGGCTTCAGGCTTGCTGTCCTTCTCCTACAGTCTTTAAGGGAGGTGGCAGATAGGGGACCTTGTGCAGTTATGGCTATGGCTCTGTTTCCCCCATCAGGGAACAATGCATGGGAAACTGCTCAGGATTCTGCTATATTCCCATCTTTTGGGATCCCTGGGAGAAAAAAAAAAAAACATTCAAGTATATGTGTGTGTGTGGAGGGGTAAGCACTGTTGTGCCTGAAACCCCCAGGACTTTAGCCATTCATGCTCACCTACACTGTACCCTGAGCAGTTCACTACAAATACCTCACCCAGTCTTCTTCTTAACTAACTTGTAAAGGCACCGGCAGCACCTTCCTGGTAAGCAAATGCTTAGGTATCAGGTCTTGCTTCTCCCTGAAAGTACCTGCATGCTCCAATTTTCACATTAGTTATTTCCTCTATAAACTCAGTTCTCCCATGGGTTCAAGAAAAGTCCTTGATTTGCAGACTATCCAGGTTTGTTCTTGTAAGACTATAGTGTCATTTTTAGTTTTTTCAGTTCTCTAACTCTTTACACTGAAAACTCATACATTCTATTTTTAAGTATGAAATAATTAAGAGGGCTACTCTTTCTACTGAAAAAGTTGAGGCCAAATGGTCCTTACGAGTGTGTTACTTTTCTAAAGGTGGAAAAGGGTGAGTTAAAGATAAATGTCATGTGATAGCAAGAGCAGTGGCCTTAAAACCAAGAAACAGGTTTGCAAGTTCATTTCTGTCCCTCTCTAGGTTCTCAACATTAGATATTTCACCATATCCTGCAAGTCTTGATTCCTCCTCTGTGACGTTATTGGGATCCTTCACTTTTGCTTGCAGAGAAAGTCGGCAAAGCTCTTTGACATTTTTCATTTTGCTTAGTTTCCCATGCTTCTCATGACAGGGAACAAAGATGAAAATTCCCAATTTTACTACATAGAAAAACAAAGTGCAGGGTGGCTAGGGACATACTTGATTAAGATTATCCAGCTCAAAGGTCCAAGGTGGCCCAGTGGAGAACTAGATCTGTGATTTCCATGTCCAGCACTCCTGAACCAACTGCCCTTCCAAAAAAAAAAAAAAAAAAAATTGAACCTTAGTGGTTGTTTTATCCCAGAAAATAAGAGAATCTTCCTTAATCTTCTAACTGGGACTCTTTATAGAAGATATTGTCAAACCCTTTAGTTCAACTGTCCAAAGAGCTTGGGTGAGAAGTCATTGCTGGAGACGATGATTTGAGCCACACAATAGCTTGAGCGTGAGCCATTATTTACAACACCCACATTCAGGTTTCCAGAATTTATAACCCAATATAAGATTTCCTTATTGAAGTTATAACTAGGAACAAATTAGTTTCTAAATCAATTTGTATTTCATGGAAAAAATTGTGTCTGAATGATTTTCAAATATCAAAATAGGAAACCAAATTTCCGTGGCAAACGGTAATTTGTGGTGCTAATGAAATGAAAAGCAGGAGACTATTCATTATCCCCATTTTACAGACAATAAAACGGATTCACAGGTAGTTTGTCCAATGTGTCAAAAATGGCAAACAGCAGAGCTGGGTTTGTGCACAGACTGTGAAAGTTTTCCTTCTCTGACACAATGAAAGTAAAGATGACACATTTTGGTTTCTATTCTTAAAAAACAGAAAATGTACGGTAAACTTTAGTCTCCTTAGCTACACAGGAATACAATTATTCATGCCTGGGCTACATTGGACTTCATGGCTCACATATTCTCAATCACATAAAACAAATTTGGTGCAAAACACTGGGGTAGGTGAGAGTTGTAACATTTGCCAAAAATTCCCCAAAACTTATGAAAATGATTTATCAATTGTCTACTATGATGCTTAAACTGCACATTTCAGCCTTTCACCATTTATAGCACAAGCCAACCGGAATGTACCGATTAGCATATTCAGAGTTGCTCTGAGTAGGATCCTACCCACTCTCTGAAAAATTGCCACACCCAACATCCTCTCTGTGGTGTCTGCTCTCAGCCCGGCAGTGCAGACCCTTCCCTACACCTCAGTCCTTCCTCCTTGTTCTTCTCCACAGCCCTGCCTTCGTTCACGTCTCTTCTTCCGTTTCTCTGTCTCTCCAGCATGTTCCTTGATGACCTAACTCTCCAGGTTCTGTTCTTCTCAGCGTTCTTCTCCGTGGGATTGCACTCTCCAGAAGAACTTACTCCCTCTGTTTGCTGTAACTTCTTGACATCTTATATGTGACCTATATCTCTAGTCTTCACCTTTTTCCAGAGCTCAAAAACCATAACCATGTTGCCCATAGACATTTCTGCTGAGATCTCCTTCCAAAACTGGACTCATCTTTTTTTGCCAACCTGCTTGTCTTCCTATGGGGACACTTTTATAACTAACTTAAAAGGTAACCTTGCCCTTCTCCTATCTCTGAGAAGCATCCAAATCTGAATATTTTTAGATAAAGTAATCTTAATTAAACTGAGTTGGGCCAAGACATCCCAGGAGAAGGAAGATAGATGGGCAAGGAAGAAAAGTGAAATAGAGTATAACAGCCTCAGTACCTGTAGCACAATGATTACAGTGCCAGCCACATACACTGAGGCTGGCAGGTTCAAACCTGGCCCCAGCCAGCTAAACGACAATGACAACTGCAACAAAAAAATAGCCAGCCATAGTGGCAGGCACTGTTAGTCCCTGCTACTTAGGAGGCTGAGGCAAGAGAATCACTTAAGTGCAAGAGTTTGAGGTTGCTGTGAGGTGTGATGCTACCACACTCTACCCAGGGAACCATAGTGAGATTCTGTCTCAAAAAAAAAAAAAAAGAAAGAAAGAAAGAAAAAAGAAAAAAAAAGGAATAGACTATAATTGAAGAGATTAATTAAGAAAATTTTAGTTACAATATATAACATCATATTTCCTTAAATTGATTCCTTAAACTAAATATTTAACCAATTTTCTGTGTTTAACATTTCAGTTATTTCTAGATTTTCTCATTACCTAAATAATGTTATGAATTCATTCATAAACTACAGTTGTTCCCCAATATCACAGTTACGCTTTCTGCCATGTCAGTTACCTGTGGAGAAGCACAGTTGAAAACATTACATGCGATTAGACACTTGGGGGAGGAGAATATATTCACATAACTACTATCATAGATTTTTATAATTGTTTTCTTTTATTATTAATGTTGCTAATCTCTTACAGTAATTCATAAGTTAAACTTTATCATAGGTGTGTATATATAGGAGGAAACATAGTATATATATGAGTCTCTACTATCCACGGTTTCAGGCATTGCTTGGGAGGGTCTTGATGTATATCCACTGCATGTATCGAGGGACTGCTCCACATCTTTAGGACACACAACAGATATGAAACTGCGGAATGAAATAAAAAAAAATTTCCAGGAAAGTTTGATATTAGAATTTTTCCTCTTGAGAGTTTATAAAGTGCTTTTTTTTAGACAAAGTCTCAAGCTGTTGCCCTCAATAGAGTGCTGTGGCATCACAGCTCACAGCAACCTCAGGCTTTTGGGCTTAAGCAATTCTCTTTCCTCAGCCTCCCTATCTATCTTCCTTCACCTGGGACTCCAGGTGTCTTCCACAAGGCCCGGCTATTTTTTTGTTGCAGTTGTCATTATTTAGCTGGCCTGGCCTGGGCTGGAATCCATCACCCTCAGTGTAATGTGGCCGGCACCCTGCGCACTGAGCTATGGGTACCGCCCTAAAGTGATCTCTTAATAATAGTGCTATATTCTTTCTAATCTTTAAAATTATCAGTGCGACATCTAATTATACACTTGAGTAAAGAAATATTTTTCTTCAAGTAGAGTATTTTGGTTAGGAATGGTATTAAACACCTTTTATGTTTTTCCTCACTTTTTGGCATATCCATTCTTGTTTTTCTACATAGATTTTCTTGTTGATTGTTGATATACAAAATTACTTAAAATAATAACTCCTGGCCAAGGGCAATGGCTCACCCTTATAATCCTAGATCTTTGGGAGGCAAAGGTGGGAGGATTGCTTGAGCTCAGAAGGCCAGCCTGAGTAAGAGTGAGGCTCAGTCTCTACTAAAACTGGAAAAACTGGCCAGGCATTGTGGTGGGTGCCTGTAGTCTCAGCTACTGAGGAGGCTGAGGCAGGAGGATCACTTGAACCTAGGAGTGTAAGTTTGCTATGAGGTAGGCTGATACTCATGGCACTATAGCAACAGAGTGAGACTCTGTCCTAATAATAATAATAATAATAACTCACCATATCAGTTAATAATCTGTATTTCTGTAAGTATCAGACAATCATAAAACTATGATTGATTTAACTAAGACATGAATACAGTTCTTGGTCAAGTGAAAGAATTCTGGGAGAAGGCAGTTGAGTATTTATATGGCAGCTCAGTAATCAAAGCACCTATCTTCCTACACCACTATCCCTCCCACGTGGCCTCCACATCCAGGCTTCCCTCATGGACCAACACAGCTACTGGATGGAGCTCCAGCCATCCCATGTACCTTCCAAGACATCAGCAGGAGATAGTGGAGTATAGTGGAGAGGTGAAAAGCAGAATAATGTGTTGATTTTTTAATACAATCTGACATGCTTACATCAAACCAATCAACATAGCTTTCACCTCATTTACTTAATTATTGTGTTAAGACATTTATGTTTTCCACTTGACAGATTTGACCTGTACCCTTGCAACATGCTCCATAGGTGTGGTCCCATTTACCCTCCCTCTATCAAGCCTCCTCCCTCCCTTCCCTTCCTACTCCATTTCTTTCCTTCATCCTGGGCTACAGTTGTGTTCTATCTTTCATAAGAAAGTGTGACTAAATATAAGTTGGTTTCATAGAAGTACTGAGTACATTGTATACTTTTTCTTCCATTCTTGAGATACTTTCTTAGGAGAATATGTTCTAGGTCCCTCCATGTAAACATAAAAGAGGTAAAGTCTCCCTCTTTTTTAAGGCTGCATAGTATTCCATGGTATACATATGCCACAATTTATTAATCCATTCGTAGGTCAATGAGCACTTAGGCTTCTTCCATGACTTGGCTATTATGAACTGAGCTACAATGAATAGTCTGGTGTAAATATTTTTTCTGCAAAATGATTTTTGGTCTTTTGGATATACTCCACATTTTGGAGATCCAACAGCAGGTCAATTTTTAGATCCCTGAGTGTTCTCCGAACGTCTTTCCAAAAGGAACATATTAATTTGCATTCCCACCAGCAGTGGAGAAGTGTTCCCTTCTCTCCACATCCACACCAAGGTCTGGAGTTTAGGGATTTTGTTTTGTGGGCTACTCTTACTTGAGTTAGATGGTATCTCAAAGTGGTTTTGATTTGCATTTCTCTGATGATTAAAGATGATGAGCATTTTTTCATGTGTCCATAAAGCATGCACCTGTCTTCTTCAGAGAAGCTTCTGTTCGAGTCTCTTGCCCACAATAAAATGGGATCACTTGTTCTTTTCTTATTAATAAGTTTGAGTTCTCTGTGGATTCTGGTTATCAGATCTTTATTGGAAACGTAACCTGCAAATATCCTCTCCCATTCTGAGGGCTGTCTACTTGCTTTACTTACTGTGTTCTTGACAGTGCAGATTGTCCCAGCTTTATTGAAGTATAATTGACAAATACAAATTATGTATATTTGAGGGGGAGTACAACATGATTATTTGGAATACATGTGCTTTGTGAAATGATCACCAAAATAAAGTGAATTAAGACGTCCAAAAAGAAAAAAGAAAAGAAAGGCAGAACAAGCTTTCTCTTCCCTGTAAACGTCTTTGCTGGAAGTCTTCTCCACATGCCCATGCCCTGGCAGAGCTGAGTCCCAGGGCACTGTCTGTCAAGAAGCCCAGGAAATGAAGCTATTGTTCCTCAGATGGTTTGACGTTCACATAGAAATTACAGTCCTGCCCCCAAGAAAGAGGGGTGAACGATCAAGAAGTTACAAGGGTTTTTTGCCACTAAGTTTCTCATATACACATTGTGTATTTTCCCCCCATATTTAAGTATTAGATTTAGTTGTGAAGATTTAGTGATCTTTGTATTAGATTTAGCTAAGAAGATGTATCACTTTAAATAAGTAATCGAATTTTATAGTTTCTGACACAGAGCTACACTTCGATAGTCCCTTTTCATATCAAGATTACATTCACACACATTTTTTATTACTGTTTTATATGGGATTTTTTGTTCAGATTTGAAATCTACCCTCTAATTGAAGTTTATATATGGAATTTTGTGTATGGTGTATTGTTGACGTGCATAAATAAATATACGGCTACTGCTAGCTGTTCTCTCCAATGCCATTGGAGATATAACTTGCCTGTTCATATAAGCATTCTCACCTTCTGTGCACCAGTGCCTTGGTTCCAGCCACCATCCTTGTGCAATCTGGATGCCCAAACTGTCCTCTGGAAAGTTCTTCCCACTTCTGTTCTGGCTTTTCCTCACCAGCAATCCCTATACTCAAACTAGATCAATCCTGTAAAAGAAAATCAAATGCTACTTTCATAGTCAGAGCAACTTTATTCTAATCTTTACCCTGAAAGAGAAAAGAAAACCCACCCCAGCTAGTGAGACCCTACACCATGAGGGCACCTGTTGGGATTTGTTCCTGGGGCCATGCTGGCTTCCTGCCACACACCCAGATCACGCCCAGAACAGGGCCGTGCAGACAGCATGCACTGCACTCCCATTCCCAGACCTTAGCCAAGAACTAGTATCTCTTATCCAGAAGTCTCAGTTGTTTGAAGTGAATTAGTAAGTCTTTTAGATTTTTCTTATGCATCTTATATATGTGAAATTTATACTTACCTATTTTACACTTTTCTGATAATATGCAGAAAATGACTTCTTTGCCTTATTTTATAACTGCTTATGACTTCTGCCTTAAAAAGTTATTTACTTTTGCATGTTTATTTTTAACTAATCATGTTTTACTGCAAACATTTATGAATTGGGGTAGTTTTCAAATTTTTCCTCACAGTTTTCCAGCAGGACCATAATATCATCTGTACATAATAATAACTTTGTTTCCTTTTGGAACTTAATTCATTTAAATTATTGCTTGTTGTATTTTAGTGCATTCTCTAGAATTATTGAATGATGTTGAAAAATAGTGCTGATGGAATATTTTTGCAATTTCCCTTATAATATGAATACTTTAGATGCCACGTAATTGTTTTAAATATCTATGAAATGGTAGATATGTCACTGTCTTTCTAGATTATTGTCTGAAATAGATCCTGATTCAATGTAGTGATACCTTGAATTACAGAAGCAATGAACTTGCTTTAGTTTGGGGTGAACCCATAGATTTTAAGCACTGGTGTTTCTTCCTGGATGTTTTCAGTAATTATTCCTTTATTACATGAATGTTCTGCACAAGTCCCAAAGTGTATCAACTCTCACCAGAGTTGTGATCTTTCTCAACTGGCCAGTCTAGAAGTTGCATTAGCATTGACAGAAATGTTTTTCTTCATTCAAGCAGGCTGTCAGAGACTGTAGCTCTTTACACAATCTACATCATGGGAAGTTAAAAGGTGTTTCCTGTTAGAAAAAAAATGCAATGGTAAAACAAATTCCAGAAATGCTAGGTGTAACAGTGTTAAATTGCTCTTTTTAAAACTGTAGACATCCTTAGAGCCTTCCACTGTCGGCACTCATTGTGAGTCACCAAGAAGGAAACGGTATCTGTCCAGCATTCCTACACACCAAGACAAAGCATCTTACACACATGCCAGCACCTGATGTTGAGAAATTGACTGTGAAACTTTAATAAGATAGAAGAAGGAGGGAAGAAGGTTCATATTTATGAATCTAGAGTTTCCAAAGCATAGCTGTAGAATATTTCTTATAAATTGTCTCATCAAAGACAATTTGATGCTTATAAATTGCATCGTCAAATGGTCCTGGAAGGTCAACTGGGTGATCCCACTCTGCTGACACCCAGGTGGGTGAGCTATGGGTCGACATTGCAAAGCTTACAGACAACAGGTTTGTGTGTCAGCCCATGCTCTTCCCCTGGACCCTGCAGACCCTGCCAGTTAAGGTCACCATCAGGCAAATGTTTACATCCCTTTCCTTGGACAGGCCCAGAGTCCCCCAGGTATGGGAATTTCATTTTAAGTTTTTTGTATCTTCAGCAGCAAACACAATGCCTAACCCACAGCAGGCACTTGGCAGCCAATTTTCTTATAACTTAATACAGGTATGAATTAATTAATGATTTGCCTACATCACCCAACTTGGAGCTCAACAGTTTCCTGATTTAATTTCTTCAACAATGTCATTACACATGCTTTTATTACCCACCTTCTACTATGTGCCTTTTGTAGAAAAATGAAAATAGGATTCTTGTGGTAGCTATGCTATTGCAAGTGTTCACCGGATGCCATTCTTGACTCCATAACTGAATGCAGCCGTGTTTCAGAACCAAAGAGCTGCCTGATAGAGACAGCAGCTGATTGGTGTATGTCCTGGGGATATTCCTCTGCTCCATGCTCTTTCATGATACTAGTTTTTTCAGCAGGACACTCTCTGTATCCAAAATCCTCTTCCTGTATGTTTCTGTGTGTACCTATTACTTCTTAGTGAGTCATCCCCCAAACTTAATACTGAAAGCAGCAATTAGTTACTATAACTCATATATCTATGAATTGATTGGACTCAGCCATGCAGTTCTGTCTTAGGGTCCAGTTGACACCACATGTCACTTACCATATGGTCCTAGAAGGCTTGACCTTCTAGGGCAGGACATTCCCGGGAGCCCCTCAGCTGTTGGGTGGTTGGTGTTGGTGGTCATGGCCACCTGCAGTACTTACTGTTCTGGCTAGCCTAGCCTGTCCCAGTTTTATCACTGAACATTTAACATCCCAAGACTCTCCACTCCCCTCCATGAGAAAAGTACTGTGATTTTGTTAAAAATTGGGTAAAAGTATTAAACCCATATAGAAGCTTTCAAAACAGGAGTCAAAAGCAACACTGATTTTAGTGTGAATTAAAGTCGTAAATTAACTGCTTTCCTTCTTTTCTGATGCTGCTTTCTCTGCTTACCACTGAAGTTGTCAACCCTGACTTAGGGTCTCCAGCAGTGGACCACATGCTGCTGCCTCACTCACTTCTGCGATTTAAGTGTGTTGCTGTTGTTAACAGTCCATCACTGAATTGCTGTTGTGAATTTAATTTTTGCAATGGAAATACTGATGATGTCTCTTAAGAGTTCAAGTAATGAAAATGGGAATGAGTAGAATAACAACACAAGAAAGACTGAGATGTCACCAATAGAGCAGCTTACATGAATGACTGTGGTAGTTTGAGAATGGGAGGAGTGATACACAAACATAGATTAGGGAAGTGAACAAAACCACTCACACAATATGCGGCAAAGAATCAGGGCTAAGTATTGGGAAGAACGGGTATGACAGCACATTTGGAGCCTGAACCTCACAAGTCCAGAATGAGACAGGCAAATACTTCTAAATCAACCAAAGTTATGTTCTTGTTTGTGTGTTTGTTTCTTTATCTCTCTCCAAACCATGGATGCTTAGTCACAAATAGTGACTGTTGAAACAGCTGGGCATGACACTTGAACAAACAAGGTGCTGCGGGGTCATTCCCTTGGTTTCTCTATAAGACTGAGACACACTATACTGGTACCAAGGATGCTACTAAAATATCCTTTTGGTCTCCAAAAGGGGAAATAGTGATCAGAGAGGTGTTGGCACCTTGCAAGGAGAGCTGATTCTATCACATCTTGACAACAATCATATTTTCCTCACTGTACAAAGGATCCCTCAAGTCATGGCCACAAAACAAACAGATAAGCAAAAAACAAACAAACAGAAAACATTGTTACCCATGGTTCATAGGTACTTTGATATGAAAAATATTTAAACAATTTTCTTTTGAAAATTTTAACAAAACTGTAGAAGCCATAAAATCAAAGAATGTTAGTGTCGTGTCCAAATACGGACGAGACATAGCTCATCTATCTATGCTTTCAGCAGACAGTGCAATGTGTATCTTGGCAATTTTTATTTATTCTATCATCTTCTTACAAAAAAAAATTTAAAAAATTCTTTCCTGGCCAATGTCCAATACATTGTGTGCACAAACACCTCTAAAACAGAGTGTGACTTGAATTTTTAAGGCTGTTCTTAAAGGTACAAATTAACAAGGAGTTTGTGATAAGGTGTTTTCCCAAGAAGGCAGAAAGAGAATTATTACATTGGCTTTGTTGTATACCTGGCAATGTGTTTGGAACTTTACATATTTTATCCCTTTAATCCTAAGGAATCTGAGGTTTAAGCAAATGACCAGATTGAAATTTATAGCTACCAGGGGCCAGTGTATACTCAGAACCTAATTCTGAGTCCAAAGTCAGATGACTTCAAGAATTACATTCTGTGAAAAGTCAATAAAATTTTCTATTCCTTCTTCTCATCAAGTCATTGCCCTCATTAAAGGGGGAGAGATATAAATTTAACAATGTCGACATCTTTCTAAAAGTATTAAAATTTTACTGAGTTAATTATTACAAAAAGAAGAATAAATTTAAATCCTTGACTAACCATTTGCAACAAAATATATCTACCTCTTGGAGAAAAAAAATATTTCTACATCAAACAATAAAAACATTTTAAAAGGAGATACATTTGAACACATAGGATTAACTATCATATATAATTATAAATGCCAAATTCACCATAAAGAAAGGTAAAAGACAAAAGTCAAACTCAGGAAAACTTGAGCAGTGCACCCAGAGGCAGAGATGGGTGTCTTTTGCAGATTAAAACCTCTTATGGAAACATGTCAGGAAGATCAATATATCTAAAGGAAAACGGAGAAAACATATAGGCTACTGTTATAAACGATGATGTGTAAAGAGACAAAAAGAAATAAAATGCTGAACTTACTTACAACACAATACACAATAGCCTTGAATATTCCATTTCATCTTTTTAAATCTGATTACCTTATAAAAAAAATGCTATTGCCTTTTTAGGCCTGGAGTGTGAGAATTAAAATACTAAGATGTATGGCCAATACTTAGCAATGTGTGTGTTGCCGATGCTTTCAGCAGAGTAAGACTCATATAAGGGAAGCATAGTGGTTTGGCAAACATTTACATATTGATCAGATCCACAGTATTGTGTCTTTTCTAGAATACCACTTCCCTAATCACCCGTGATGCTTTTTTGTTGAATGTCACTTCCCTTATCACCCATGATGCTTCTTTGGTTATGATGATGCCTATGTTAACACGGGCTAGAGACTGGCATATAACCCAGCATTACCACAGAGAAAGACATCAGAGCTGCTCCAGACACCATGGCCTGTGGCCATCAAGCTCTGCCTGTCACTGAGCCCATGGCCACATAAGGGAACTGGGATGGGAGGGTGTAAATCTTACAACACCATTCATCCCAAGACTTTAAGGCCAGCCATCAAGGTTTATGTCAACACAGGGAAAATCCAATGAGGCGTGAAGTCCAACTCTGTAATCAAGCACTAAATGTCATTGTAAATTCATCTTGAGTCAGCTATACAGATTTAGTGAGATGATCAACTGAATTAGAACCAAACCCTAGTTGTTCCATGTATTTCTTATGCAATCTTGAACAATTTAGTCAAAGTTCCAGGCCTTAATCTCTTCTTCATAAATGGGTTAATCTCTAATGCATAAAATGAGTGACTGTAAAAAGTAAGGTAATGTCTACAGAATGATCTGGTTTCATTTAGAGAGGTCATAAGATCAGGGTTAGGGATATCTGGGATTAAAGTCCAATGCTGCCTCTCCCTGGCAAGAAATTATTCTCCTACCTGAATGTTAAGTCCTGTGTAAAGTGAGGACATGACATCATGTGATCACTCACTCTTATATTTTCTTTCTTTTTTTTTTTTTTTTGCCGGGGCTGGGTTTGAACCCACTACCTCTGCAATATGGGGCCGTCGCCCTACTCCTTTGAGCTACAGGTGCCACCCTCACTCTTACATTTCCTTTGTGGCCTAAGAGTTCCAGTGTAGTCTAAGTATGGGCAGGTTCTGAAACTCAATCCTTTCAAACAAAGGCATAACTTATAACCCCTTCCATGCTGAACTGTACATTGCAGCTCCACAGATGGACAAAGTACCATCATGGAAAGTATGATGAGGGCTGGAAGGTGCCAAGAGAAATATAACATGCAATATATAAGCCAGATGTGTATTGTCTAGACAATTTAAGATCATGACAAAAAGCCAATTCCACAAATCAAATTATCTTCTGTGCTTCATCCCACGTTTCCAGACACAGAAAGAATCACTTGGAGGCAGACACTGTGTCAACATCTTCCCACCCCCAGATTTGATCCTGTTCACTGCACTGGAAAGTCCAACTTTGCCTCAAACAAGTTGCAAGATTAAAAAAAAAAAAAATCAACCTTAACCTTGCACACTGTCCTAGAAGGAATGAGTGGCATTCCTATGAGACAGATGAGGGTGAAAATTACGCATCTGTGCCTCTTTAGGAAAAGTGGGCGGCAGTGTGTCCTAAATATGGACTTTGGAGGATTCCTTAGTGTTGAATCAAATAAAAATATAATAGTTTGGGGATGTTTTTGACATTTCTATTTGCCTGCAGGCTTTTTTAATGCTGTCTCAGACTCTCACGAAGATGTCTGTGAAATATCCTTAAAATGTGAAGTCTGAGATTACATAGAAGAATCTAGGTTTGATGAGGATCAACAAAGCTCTAAGGCAGCGGGTCTGAAGCAGACTAGATTCCAGTACTAACATCTCCTATTTGTGCAAACTTCAACATGTCAATTCCTGCCTTGAGTCTACTTTCTCAAAGGTAAATGTAGATAATATTTATAATATGGATATCAGAAGAGCTGTATTTCATGAGGGATATTTTTCCCCCTCAATTAAGATTTTTGACAACCCTGCTTGTAATAATGATTATCTGCATCTCCTAGGAAAAGGAACTTGGGATCAAAGATTAGAAAGATGCATAACATGAAATTAATAGTGACAATGGTTTGTATATAAACTTTGTGGGGTTTCCTGGATTTAATTTTTTATTTTTTTTAAGTTTAATTAAATATTTTTGTTTTTTCTTCTTTTTTTAATCTCAGAATATCACATTCAGCAATCTGTTTCTATGTCTCAGAGTGAGATGAAAGAGAAGACAGATAAAAAAGTATAGCTTTCCTTGTTGACTCAACTCTAGCATTTTGCTAAGTTAAAGTATTTCATATCAATTAAATTTGACTTCAAAAGACCCAAATAAATAGTTTTAAATAGAGATTAATTTCAGTCTCATATAAAAGAAGCCTAAAGATAGAAAGTGACCAGCTCTAAAATTGCATCTATAAACAGGCACCTTATTCATTAGAATGGATTACCTAAAAGGAGGCATACTAGCCCCATCTTCTCTATCTAGTGGCTGTGATATCAAAGAGATGCCATTTTTCTGCCTGGGCTCTCTCTCCTTTATTCTTGAAAAAAAAATTGACTACATCATGAATAGCCAATATTCATCACAAGTTATGCAATGATCAAATCAATCTCATCATTCTTTGCTGCTGAACTCACACTCGGAATCATTCTTCACACAGGGTTCTAGGCACACACTGATAAACGCTGGCATCAAAATCATTTATACTCTTGGTCACTTACCGCAGACTGAGCTGTGTTCTTAGTACTTTACACAGATTGACTCATTCAGTATTTTAATAGAAACCTAACAAAGGAGCAATTATTTACCTTCAATTTAAAAATGAGAAAATTGGCCAGGCACAGTGGCTGACATCTAGTCTCAAACTCCTGAGCTCAAGCAATCCAACCCCATTGGCCTCCTAAAGTTCTAGGATTATAGGCGTGAGCCACCTCACCCAGATTAGCCAACTGATTTTCATCAAAGGTACAAGAACATCCAGTGGGGAGCGGGTGGCTTCTTCAATAAATGGTGCTGGAAAACTGTATATTTGTATTCAGAAGAATGAAACTAGACTATTGTCTCTCACCTTATGCAAAAGTCAACTTAAAAGGAATTAAAGACTTACATCTAAGACGTGAAAGTATAAACTCTTCAAGACATTAGTCTGGGCAATAGTTATATGGCTTAGGCCTCAAAAACACAAGCAGCGAAAGTAAAATTAGACAAATAGGATCATAGAAAACTAAATATTTCTGCACAGCAAAGAAAACAAGCAAGGGTGAAGAGACAATTTGCAGAAGGGAGGAAATGTTTGCAAACTATTCATCCAACAAGGGGTTAAAACCGAGACTATACAAAGAACTCACACAACTGGACAACAAAAAATTTTAAAAATCTATTAAAAATAGACAAATAATCTGAATAGACATTTCTTAAAAGATAAAAATGGTCAACCAGTATATGGAAAACATATTTTTCCTAACTAATCATCTGGAAAATGCAAATCAAAACCACAATGAGATATCTCACTACCAGTAAGAATGACTATTATAAAAAAGACACAAAATTACAAATGCTCATGAGGATATGAGGCTACAGGAATTCTTTATACACTGTTGGTGGGACTGTAAATAATACAGCCATTATGGAAAATATTATGGAGGTTTCTGAAAAAACTATGAATAGGAGCTCCATATGACCCAGCACTCCCACTGCTGGGTAAGTACTTGAAGGAAAGGGAATCAGTACATCAAAGAAATGTCTGCACTCTTAATCATAGCAGTGAGATATAATCGGCCAAGGTCTCTATCAGCAGATTAACATGTAAAGAAAATGTACATATAAAAAAGGGAATACTCTTCAGCCATAAAAAGAATGGATTCTTGTCATTGGTGTCAACACGGGTAAGTCCAGAGGACATAATATTAAATGAAATAAGCCAGGCATAAAAGATTAATACCACATGTTCTCACCCATATGTGGAAGCTAAAATAGTTTATCTCTGTTATTAATATTTAGTTAGTTTATAGTTAATAGTTATTAATAGTTTTAATAGTTTATAAAAATAGAAAGTAGGAAACTGGTTACTAGAAGCTGAGGAGGTTACAGAGGAGGAGGGTACAGGGAGAGGTTGGCTGACAAGTATAGAATTGCAGCTACATGGGAGGAACAATTGTTCTGTATCACTGTGTGCTTGACTATCCACTTGACCCTTGAACAATGTGGGTTTAACAACAGGGTCTACTCACATGCAGATTTTCTTCTCCTTTGCAATCCCAAGACAGCAAGAACAACCCCTCTTCTTCCTCCTCCTCAGTCTACTCAATGTAAAGATGACTAGGATGAAAATCTTTACAATAGTCCACTTCCACTTAAATAATAGTAAATAAATTTTCTTTCTTCCTTATAATTTCCTAAGAACATTTTCTTTTTTCTAGCTTATTTTATTGTAAATAAACACACATGTGTGTATATATATAAATTTATAAATTAATTTACATAAATTATTATTTAATTTATGTATATATAGTATACATATATATGTGTGAATGTGTGTATATAATACAAAATATGTTTTAACAGACCTTTTGTTAACCATAAGGCTTTCTGTCTACAATGGGCTATTAGTAGTTCAGTTTGGGGAAAGCTAAAAGTTGTTTGTGCATTTTCGACCAGGAGGGGGTTCAGTGCTTTAACTTCCATGTTTTCCAAGCATCAATTGTAATTAACAATTTATTGTACATTTCCAAATAGTTAGAAGAAAATATTTTGAAAGTTTTTAACATACAAAAATGATACATGCTCAAGGGGCTAGATTTGCTACTTACCTTCCTATGATCATTACACTTGTACACGTGTATTGAAGCATCACATTGTACCTCATAAGTATGTACATTATTCTGCATCAATTAAAAATCCTAATTCAAGAGAGGGTAATAAAGTACAATTTTCAGGGTTAATAAGAAAATATAGATTCCACACATAAACACTCTAGAACAAAGCTTGGCACGATCTTTCCTTTATGTTTGACTGTCACCCTTTTCTGAGATAGCTTTTAAAGTCTCATCTCGGTATTGTTCCCTAACTAAATGTCACATACTGGATACTTGGTTAGAGTCACCTTCTCTTCTACACAACTCCCAGTCTCACTTTGTGCTAACAAAATGCCATGGGTATAGTTGTAACTCAATAAATGCTTGCTGAATTAGGGCATGCACTCTTCCTAGAGTGACCTTGCTAGATCTTAAAAGCATGAGGGTTACCTTCCCAAAACTAAGATGATGTAGGTAGCTCCAAATGCTACAAAAGTCATAAGCTTGCAGCTTAGACAGAACAAAACAATCCACTAACATTTTAAAACATCACTGTACACAATTACAAAGAAAGTTCAAAATAAAGTCATAGTATATCCGTTTCCATAAATCTGGTAGATTGGGATATTCAGACAAAGTTTGCCACTGAAAACAACTAAAAACTGCTGATCAAATGTCAAGATGTTATTAACATAATAAGGAGAAACAAAATAGGAAGCAATTACCTGGTAATGTGTAAAAAAAAAAAAAAAATCAGGAATCCAAAGAGGTAGGGGAGCAACAAAGCCACTTTGCTTGACAACTGTGGTTTATTCTGAGAAATTCAAACTTCAAACCTGGCATCTCCCAGAGCCTGAAAGGCTCTCTACTTCCAACCTGCTCTTGGCACCTCTACTTAGATGCCCAAGAATATTTTGAATTCAAGGCATGAAATTTCTCCCTGTGCCCTGAAATATCTTTACCGCTATCAGTGTTCTGAGAAAGATATTAGAAAATGTGGATGAGAAAAATGGGGTTGGCTTTGTTCGAATGCACTTCAGCAAATAAAACCCCTAGATTAAAGTATCTTTGAAGGTCACTGGTAGACAAAACAAAACAGCAAAGTTCTGCTCATCAAAACACAGTCATGGGAGTAGTAGCATCAGCTTCACCTGCAAGCTTTCCAGTAACACAAGCTTTTGCTCTCTACCCTAGACTTGAAGAAGTTTCTGAATTTCAAGAGGTCTCCCAGGGTCTGTGTAGACTGCAACAGAAAAAGTCCTGCTCAGGAAGGCAAGGAAGGCTAGAGCACACTACAAGGTTGCAAGGTCCCTCTGTCTCTAGGGAGACTAATAGATTGGATCTAGTGCAGGCTCAGCATTGGTGAAGTGAGCACACTTCAACTCCTGCACCCCAGATTAGCAGGTGAGAAGTAGGGCTCTCTTGTCACACTCAGACATGTGCAAACTCTTGGAAGTATACTCATGACAAAATTGTCACAGCTACAGGCTGACCTAGATATCAGTACACATTGTGCTATATATAATAAGGTCTCCCATTTCTTTAAACCCCTCTCCATGTACTCTCTGACTGATATTACAAGACCTGGAATAATTATAAATTGGTTTCATGGTAGTACTGAGTACAATGGGTTTTTTCCATTCCTGAGATACTTTACTAAGAAGAATGGGCTAATTCATACAAAGCATTTAGAATAGTGACTGTCATATAAACACTGTAAGAATATGCAAAAAAAAAAAAAAAAAGACCTGAAGGTACAAATTAGGTAAAAAACCTGGAGGTACAAATTAGATAAAAATTTATGGCAAACATTAATATTTGAGTGGATATTTGTGATAGAAAATTTAGATAGAAAGTTGAGAAACTCCACCATGAGGCTTACCATATTGTTGCTAAAACAGCACAGATTTACTATGATTTACTAGATTCAAACAAAATTATTAAAAAGTCCAAAACAACAGGAGCTGCCATGAGTGCAGAGAGAAAGGAACACTTATACACTATTGGTGGGACCTCAAGTTAGTATATCCTCTATGCAAATCAGTATGGAGATTCCTCAAAGAATTAATAGTAGACCTGTCATTCCATACAGCAATCCTACTATTGGATACTTACCCAAAGGAAAAGAAGACCTTTCATCAAAAACCAAAAATCTGTACTCAAATGCTTATTGAAGAACAATTCACAATTGCAAAGATGTGGAATCAGCCCAAGTGCCCATCAGTTCATGAGTGGATTAATAAAATGTGGTATACTTATACCATGGACTACTGCTCAACCATAAAAAGAGGAATTAACACTTTTTGCAACAATCTGGATGCAACTGGAAAGCATTCTCTTAAGTATCTCAACAATGGAAAAATAAACACCACATGGACTCACGGTTAAACTGGAACTAACCAATGAGCACACTTGTGCATAAAGAGAAGTAAAATTCAATGGAAATAAACCAGGGGGAAGGGAGGATGAGGCAAAAAACAAAACCTACCTAATGGGAAGAATGACCACAGGTTGTATGATGGACACACCTGTATAGCCAACTCAATCATAAAAGTGATCCGTAGAAGAGTTGGGCCATGGAAGTGTGCTGGGCTCATAAAAGTGATCCATGTTACCTAAAATATTTGTTATTTGTATCCCCCTTAATATTTTGAAATTAAAGAAATGTGGTAAAATATATACAACCTAGAAAAATCCATGGCAGGATCAAATCACACATAAATCATTCACAGTGTCATATTGACTGTTATTGTACCTTTTGGTGGCTCAGACTTCTGAAAATAGAGGCAGAAAAGAGAAAAATATTTGAAGAGCACACCTTTGACATTAGAATTTAAAGGTGCATCTTTTAATTTTCTTTGTATTTTAGGATTTGTATATTTTTCATTCTATTTCGTATTGAAATTTTCAATTTAATTCTTAATTGAACTGAAATTTTCAAAAGAACATTCTGTTTGTTCTTCGTGTATTTCATTTTGAAATAATTGTAGATTACATGTACAGTTTTAAGGAATCCCATGTACAGATGACTTAATTTCCCTCTTTGGTAATATTTTGTGAAATATGTGTATACCATATAATTATAACATGGTAATATAGCACAACTGCAATACTGATAGTGATATAATCCATCAATGTTATCCATATGTCCCCAGTTTTAGTAGGACCTGCGCTTATGTATGTGTGTATTTGTTCAATTCCATGCAATTTTATCACTTGATTATTTTGTATATTCACCACCACAGTCAAGATACTGAACAGTTATGGCACCACAAGTACTGTTCATGTTGGCCCCTATGCCTGGTCCCATGGACCTATCTCCTGGCATAAAATAATCTTCCATCAGATTTAAATTTTGTCATTTCAAAATGTTATATGAACAAAATTTTAAGGTATGTAACCTTTGGGGATTGTTTTTCTCACTCGGTGTAATTCCCTGGGTACTCATTCACATTATTATATCTCAATAGTCTCAATATTTGTCCACAGTACAGATGTGCACCACTTTGGTTAACCAGTCACCTGATGATGTACATCTGGGCTGATTCCAATTTGCGTCTGTACAGGTTTTTGTGTGAACATACGTTTTTATTTCTCTAGTAAGTATCTTGGAAGACAATGGGTAATATACTATACTGTAAAGACAATGGGTAATTTTATATTTACTTTTAAAAGAAACTGGAAACTGTTTTGCAGAATTCATACATGTGCATTTCCACCAGCAATGAGTGAGGGATCCAGTTTTCCCACACCCTTCTAGCATCTGATGTTTTCATCGTAATTTTCCACCTTTCTGAGAGGTGTGCAGTTGTATCACGTTGTGGTTTTAGTTTTCATTAACCTAATGGCTAATAACATCATAAATCATGACTGTGCTTATTTGCCATTGCTCTGTATTCTTCAGTGAAATGTTTCTTTATGTCTTTTGCCCATTTTCTAAATGATTTCTTTGGACACTGTTGAATTTTTCTAAGTTCTTTATGTATTCTACAGACTAATCCACTGTCAGATATGTGGTTTGCAAATATGTTTTCACAGCCTGTAAACTGTCTTTCCGTCCTTTCATGTGGGCTTTCAAAAAAGAAAAGGTTTTAATGGTGTCCAGTGTATCAAGTTATTATTATTAATACTATTCATATGGATTATGCTTTTAGTATCATCTAAGGACTCTTTTCTAGTTCTAAATCTAAAGGATTTCCTCAGATGCATTTTCTAAAAGTTCAATAGTTACATTTTATACTACATTAAGTCCACAACCTATTTTAAGTTAATTTTTATATAAGATAGGAGATTTAGTTGGAGGATGATATTTTACCCATGATGCTAATTTCCCAAACACCATTTATTATAAAAGCTGTGCTTCCTCTATTGAATTTTTTTCTGCGTTCATGAACATCACGTCATCAATATGAGTTCCTTTTGTGAGGGGCATAGGTCTAATTCTAACATCTGGTATTTTTTTAATTGTTTTCAGTTTTTGTATATGGATATTCATTTGTTGCAGTACTATTTATTAAAAGTACTACTATCAATCTTTCTTTTTTTATTGAATGTTAACTATGTACATTAATGTACTTCTGGGGTACAGTGTGGGGTTTTCACATGCATTCTGAAATACTTCCATCAAACTGGTCAAAACAGCCTTCATGTCATTTTCTCAGTTATTGCTTTAAAACGTTCACATTCTACTCTTAGAAAGATTCACCTGTACCCCTATA
>CAUYTI010116598.1:0-18175 GCA_963575145.1 Galago senegalensis
AGAGTAGAATGTGAACGTTTTAAAGCAATAACTGAGAAAATGACATGAAGGCTGTGTTGACCAGTTTGATGGAAGTATTTCAGAATGCATGTGAAAACCCCACACTGTACCCCAGAAGAGTATCAATGTACATAATTAACATTCAATAAAAAAAAAAAAGAAAAAAAAAAGATCCCTTCACCCTGCAGGTCAGACAAGAGGGGTTTGGGGTAGCAAGGTTCTGTCTACATAAGTACCTGTGGACACAGGCAGTCTTGTCTGTGAACTCTACAGTGTCGTACAAATGCAATTTCTTATAGGCGCCACTTCAGGAATAGAGGAATAACTTCAATAATTTGCTGCTAACTCAGCTTTTATGGGTACTCAAAACCTTAAGAGGATGGTAAAGTGGGCCAGGAAATTCACATCCTCTCCTCACCACACACATACTTCAGGTTCTCTCTTTCTACTTTATATTTTCTCCATAACATTCTATAGGGGAAACAGTAAACCTCCACGGAGGCTGCTTATTTCTCTTGTTCGGTGCTCGTCTCCCTAATGGCACGTCAGCTCTGTGGGGGAACTTCACCTGTCACAGTTCACTGCTGTGTCCCTGGCACCTGGAGCAGTGTCCGACACCCAGTGTTTCCCCTGAGTGTTGGAGACCGAGCACACGCGGGGGCACCAGGGAGCACGTCTGGAAGTGGCAGCAAGTGTAGGTGCCTCAGCTGCATCACTCGACCAGTGTGGCGGAGTGACCTGTCAGTCACGTGGCAGCCAAGGAGTGGGGTGCCATCGTGCTCTGTGACCTTCCCCGTTTTCTAACATTCGTATTTTGTGCTCCTTTCACCCTGGAGGAATGCCTCTCCATATACAGTCAGAAATTAAGCTGCCTATTTTTGTGGAGCAGCATAGCACCCAAGATCATTTCTGATTTATGTTTACTACCTCAGTGTCTCTTTCAGCTTTATTGTTTCCAGATCTCCATGTCCTATGAATGTTCTGCTTTCAACTCTTAATTCTCCTATTGATTTCTTTACCATATTTCTATTCTTCCTAAGGACACAGGAAAACATAAGTAAGTTGTTTGTTGTTTATAAATATAACTATAGACAGGAAAATGGATGAAAAAATGTTTGCAAATATTTTTTCACTTCTACAGAATTAAAAATACTTTTAAAATAAATGATAAACCTTGCATTCCAAAATGCCTAATGAAAATATGTAGCACCGCATATTTTTATAGTGTCTTCCTTCTTATGAACTCAAAACATTCCTGCAGAAGCTGTAAAGATTGTCCTTAGAACATTTCTACAGGATTACGTGAGGTAGACATTTGATGTTGCCATTTTCTAGCAAACAACCAGAATGAGGACTGTACAATAAACAGATTCTGTTAATCTATTATACCAGGGGTCCTCAAACTTTTTAAACAGGGGGCCAGTTCACTGCCCCTCAGAACGTTTGAGGGTCAGACTATGGCCCCTGGGATGAGTCGGCTGCTAAGCAGGACAGGCAGGGGTGGCAAAAACACCTGGCAGGCCGGATAAATGTCCTAGGTGGGCCTCATGTGGCCTGTGGGCTGTGTTTGAGGAGGCCTGTTACACCATTCTCTGAATAACAGTGTATTTATCTAGCCAATTTTACTAGTAGGAAATACTGTAAATAAGAAGTGGGGACCAGTCACTTGCTCTGGATTTAAGATCCCTCATATTCTACCACTTGCTATATGTTAATAATGAGAAGTCACTGTGAGTACAGGCGCAGCACTGCCCACTCTGAAGTGTGGAGCTGTCAGGTATTAAGTTGCTTTAAGAAAAAACATACAATGTAACTATGTTCAAAATAATTATAAGTGATATTTTAAGTAACATTTTAAAATTTCATTGTACTTTATGTATTTTTATATATATAAACATATATATATGTATATA
Source organism: Galago senegalensis (assembly GCA_963575145.1). NCBI lineage: Eukaryota > Metazoa > Chordata > Mammalia > Primates > Galagidae > Galago > Galago senegalensis. The sequence continues at coordinate 1,914 of CAUYTI010116598.1, forward strand.
TATATATATATATATATATATACACACACACACACACAGGTAGATAACATTCATAAAGTGACATTATGACCAATATGTATTTCTGTTAAGGGGAAGCACATTTAGTTATGAAGAAAAAATACAGTATTAAATGATTAAGTATTTTTATAGATAATTTCACTGCTATTCCTATAAACCTTTCTGTCTAAAGATAAAAGCATAAAAGAACTTTATATTTAACCAAGTTGGTAAAGCAAAAAGTCTTCATTAAATTGGATATGCAGCCTGAATAGTCATTACTAATGTTGAACTCTTTAAATAATATTAATATTTTAAATTATAGATAGTAGTATTGCTGATCAGAGAAATTCAGGTGTTTCAAAGGGGTATGTATCAACCACCTTTGGTTATTTCCTTTTGAATTTCCTGCAATCACCATCTTCCTACGTTTCCAGTAGCCTCCTCATGCAATATGTTCATCCAAAAGGAGTGTGGATTGTCCTGAGTGTGTCTGGACAGCTCTCCCCTCTCCAGTCCCGTCCATGCCGTCAACTCGGGCGTGGATTGTCTTGAGTGTGTCTGGACAGCTCTCCCCTCTCTCCAGTCCCGTCCATGCTGTCAACTCCACGTACTTGGCTTTATCATCACAGCCTCATGAGAATCTGCTGCCTCTGGCTTCCTTCTTTGATGATGTCATACCCTTTATTCAACACTTCTTGAAGATCATGAGGAAAACCATTAATTTTGGTTGAAAAAGTGGTTAAATTTTTTTTATAAGTAGGCATGGAAAATGTTGGGAGTGCTGGCCCTATCTTTTTCCTCATTTGACAGAGCTAATGTTGAGGCCAGCTTCAAAAGGAAGAATCTACTCATCAGCAGAGGCCGGAAGACCAAATCTTTCTCTTTTAATCTCTAGAGATAAAGGTAGTCATGATGAACTCCTGCTCACAGCTACACCCCTGCTTCTAGAACAGTGCCTGCAACACAGTGCTCCATAAGTATTGAGGGATAGGTGGACATGTGCTGGGGAATGTATATGAAATTTCCTTCTGATTTAAGCAAAATTTATTGGGGAAAAACCTCACAGGAAACAAGAATAGAAAGTTCTGTCCTAAGAAAGAAACTGACCAGGGAAGAGCTGAATAATTAAGAATATGATAGAGAATATATCTTCATGACAAATTGTACACTGAAGTCTAGTCTCTTAGTGGGGGAGCAAGGGTAGGAATAAATTTGTCTTCAATGAGCATTTAGTGCCTCTTTATAAAAAACTGCTCTTAATGCTAAGGTGTCAGTGCTAAGATGGGCCTTGGAATACTTTAGTCTCATAAAAGGGTTCAGGTTGTGTCTACTTAGGCTTCTGCGGCCGCCAGAGTTGAAGTTGAAGCCTGTTGTGTTAATTACCTACTACTGTGGAAAATCACCCCCAAACCTGGTAGCTCGAAACAATATACATTTATCATGCCACAGTTTCTGTGGGTTGGATATCTAAGTCACTTTAGCTTTGGGTTTCTCATGGAGTACAGCAAAGGGTTGGCTGGGGCTTTGATCTTCTTCCTTGGTCACTCACCTGGCTGTCGGCAGACCTCAGGTCCTCTCTGGCTCTTGGCCGCAGACAGTAGCGCATGGCAGCTGGCTTCCACCAGAATGAGCAAGCAAGGAGAAGGACCCCAGGTTGGCCAACATTCACTGGTTGTCCCATGTTCCCTGTTATCTTTAAGGAGCATGCTTGACTGAAGGGTGGAATGACGCTTTGAAAACTCAGTTATGGTGCTTATTACGAGATAACACCTTGTGGGGTTGGGACAATGTCTTCTTGAATGTGGAATATACTCTAAATCATCATTTAATATATATTGCTATTATCCCAGATCAGGGACCACAGCAGTAGAAATGGGACTGCCTTCTCTTCTTATTCACCTTAGGGATCCACTGGTAAACTGTTGCTTCCTGTTCCCATAACTTTAGGCTCCACTGGTCTGAAAGGTCTATCTTACTTCCAAAGGGAGAAGTGTTTCCACCAGGTGGCACAGCGATGATGCCTTTGCACTGGCAGTTGAGAGTGCCATCTTGTCAGTGTGGTTTCCTTATGCCACTGAATAGACAGGAAGTGAATGTACTGGACGGGTGCTGGGTTCTGATTCCCCAGGGAAAACAGTTGCCACCACATGGAAGGGGTGAGCAAGGGTATGTCTGCAAACAGGAAACATGCTAGGATACCTGAAAATACTTCCTTTAATTACAGCCCAAAGCATACTCCTGCCACCGAATTCCAGCAGGACTTGTAATGGCGCAGACCCTCTATGGATAGAGATGCGGGTCATCGTGCCAGTGAAGACCAGTGCAGGTGCCTGCTGAGAGCAGGAGGGATGCAGGCACAGCTTGTTCTGTTGTGCTCCACTTTATTGCTCCTGGCAGATAACTGTGTTTTTCCTACAAATTGAAGGTTAATGGCAATCCTGCCTCAAGGCAAGTCTATAGGTAAAATCTTTCTAAGAGCATGTGCTCACTTCATGGCTCTCTGCCACATTTTGGTAATTCTCCCAATATTTCAAACGTTTTCATTATCTGTGAAGCTGATCTATGAGCAATGATCTTGGATGTTACTATTGGTAACCGGTTTGGGGTACCATGAACTGCATCCCCAGAAGACAGAAGATGTGATCGACAGATGTCGTGTGTGTTCCGACTGCTCGACCAGCCGGCTGTTCCTCATTCCTCTTCCCCTCCTCAGGCCTACTGAAATGAAGCCAATTTAGAACCTTACAATGGCCTCCAAGAATTTAAGTGAAAAGAAGGGTCGGATGTTTGTCACTAAAAATCAAAAGCTAAACATTATTAAGCTTAGTGAGGAAGGCATGTCAAAAGCAGAGATAGGCCAAAAGCCAGGCTTCTGGAATCAAGAAGTTAGCCAAGTGGTGAATGCAAAGGAAAAGTTCTTGAGAAGAGTGCTGCTCCAGGGAACACACAAATGATAAAAAAGCAAAACAGCTTTGTTTCTGATATGGAGGGAGTTTTAGTGGTCTCTATGGAAGACCACAATGTTCCCACAGGCCAAAGCCTAATCTAGAGCAAGGCTCTCGCTCTCCTCAATTCTGTGAAGGCTGAGAGAGGGGAGGACGCTGCAGAAGACAAGTTTGAGGCTATTAGGGGTTGGTCGTGAGATTTAAAAAAAGAAGCTGTCTCTGGAACATAAAAGTTCACGAATAAGAGTAAGTGCTGATAGATAAGCTGTAGCAAGTTATCCAGACTAATCTCAAATCATTTTTGAAGTGGCTACACTAAATAACAGATTTTCAGTGTAGATGAAACAGTCTTCTATTGGAAGATGATGTCATGTAGGACTTTTATAACCAGAGGAGAAGTGAATACTTGGCTTCAAATCTTCCAATGATGCTTTTGTTAGGAGCTAATGCAGCTGGTGACTTTAATTTGAAGCCAGTGCTCATTTATCATTCCAAAATTCTAGTGTCCTTAAATATGATGCTAAATCTACTCTGCCTGTGCCCTATAAATAGAACAACAAAACCTAGATGATAGCACACCAGTCTACAGTATGGTTTTTACTGAATATTTTAAGCTGATTGTTGAGACCTATCACTCAGGGAAAAAGATTCTACTCAAAATATTACTCTTTATTGAAACTGCACCTCATTGCCAAAGAGTGATGATGGAGCTGTGAGGAACTCACGCTCCCATGCTCACGAGAACAACAATCATTCTGTGTACCATGGGTTGAGGAGTAATTTCAACTTTCACATCTTATTTTAAGAAATAAATTTGTAAGGCTATAGCTGCCACAGATTAGGGATTGATCTGGGCAAAGTAAATTGAAATCCTCTGGAAAGGATTCACCATCCTAAATGCCATTAAGAACATTTATGATTTAGAGAAGAAGGTCAAAATACCTTCCCAACTACCCCAGGAGCTTGGAAAAAGTTGATTCCAACCCTGCGGAAGACTCTGAGGGGTCAAGGCTTCCGTGGAGGAAGTGACTGCAGTTGTGGCGGAAGCAGCAAGAGAACTAGAACCGAGGTGCAGCCGAGGAGGGGCTGGACGGCGACGTCTCTGAGGCACCATGAGCCGGTGAGGGGCTGCTGCTTACTGACCAGCAAATACAGTAGTTTCTGGAGATGGAAACTACTCTTTAGAAAACACTTTTTGAACATGGCTAAAATCACAATAAAGGATTTAGAACATTATGTAAACTTTGATAAAGTGGCAGCAGGGTTTGAGAGTACTGAGTTCAATTCTGAATTTAAGTTCTACTGTGGGTAAAATACTATCAAACAGTATCACATGCTATAGAGAAATCTTTTGGGAAAGGACGAGTCAATTGATATGGAAAACTTTAGTGTCTTAACATAACCACCTTGACTTGGAGCAGCCGGCACCCTGATCAGTCAGCAGCCATCAACATTGAGCTAAGACCTTCCATCAGCAAAAAAATTCACTGAAAACTCAGGTAACCTTTAGCATTCATTAGCAATGAAACTTTTTAAAATTAAGATTTGTACATTTTTAGATACAATGCTATTACATACTTACAGACCACAGTATAGTATGAACATAACTTTTATGTGCTGGGAAACCATATTTTCTTGCCTCGCTTTATTTCGACATTCACTATATCAGGGGTCCTCAAACTTTTTAAACAGGGGGCCAGTTCACTGTCCCTCAGACCGCTGGAGGACCGGACTGTGGGCCCCGGGACGAGTCGGCTGCTAAGCAGGACAAGCGGTGGCGGCAAAAACACCTGGCCTGCTGGATAAATGTCCTAGGCGGGCTGCATGTGGCCTGTGGGCCATAGTTTGAGGATGCCTATACTATGCTGAGGTAGTCTAGATATGCCTACACTGAATAGGTAGTGGAAGAAGCCAGTTATAAATACCAGCTGCAGAAAAAAAGCACCCAGTAACATTTCTTTATTTTGATATTAGTTGTGTATGTATACATATAAACTAAATGTTTTTGTTTTTTTCTCTTACTTCCATGTCATCTAATGTAACATGTATTAAAAGTAATTAGCTTTACTTCTCAGTACTTAAATTATAGGATACCAATGGCAAGAGGAATAAATGTCAGCAAAAGACAATGAAGGGACTTTGTACCCTCCTCTGGGGAAAATGTCAATGTGTTCTGGAGTGGACCTGGGAGAGCCATTACGTGTCTGGTGGAAGCATGACTTTATTACTGTCTTTATCTGGAGATTGTGACTTAAGTTCCAAATAAAGATAAGATGAGTGCCAGCTTAGCAAAAGGCAGGCTGTGGTGGCTTTTTAATGTGTCAGTTTGTCTAGGTTGAACTATATTTCCAGAATTTCTTTTCCTGCCTGTTTCTGGTTTGGGATAGTGCACACGATTTTTGGGTTGTTTTCTTTTTTCTTTGAAAATTTGGAGGGCTAAAGTGAAGCAGCAGCCATGTCTAGCTCACTCAAGCTGCCCGTCAGCTGCTGGCTCCCCATGCAGGAGGCAACAGGGAGGACGGTGTCTGCTCCCCTGCGCCCGGGTTCTCTGTCGGCCTCTCTAACTCCTAGAGCAGGGTTATGTGTGGCTCTAGGACGCCCACACCTCCACATACAGTGGCAACAAGAACTGACATGGACTGAAGTCTGCCTTCATGGACTTGCTTACGGGTTCTAGTGCATTCTTGCTCTCTTTCTCTCACCATCTGCTCTGTGAACTCAAGCTCCATCGTCACAGGCAAAGTCAACATCCTTACAGAGACTGGGTAACCTACTCTAGCCAAATCCTAGTAACAAATTCTTTCCTATATACAGTCTATCTTCATTATTTGTGGGTTCTGTATTTGCAAACTCACTTCCTTCAATAAAATCAATAAAATATATGTGTAACCCTCAGATCAAAACTCATAGCACTTCCACAGTCATTTGTAGACATGCACATGTGCACAATGGTGAAAAATCTAAGTTAATTGCTCCTGACTGACTGACAAAAATGTGATGAGAGGCTCATGGAAACCCAGCTTGTATTTTACTTAAGAGCAATATTTGCTACTTCCGTGCTTTCAGTTACCTCACAGACTGTAACGCCTATAAAAATGTGAATTATATATTACATATATACATGCAAATGCAATACAACATCTGAATATTTACTATGGTCACCCTTCAAAGCAATTTTGGAATTCTTTTTCAGGAATGGCCATCAGAGCTGTCATCATACTAGGTTTGACAACTAAGTTCACAAACTGAACCTAGGAAAAGTGCTCTATATAACTCTCTGCTGAGTATCACTACAGTTTCCTTCAAAGTACTCCCTTGACCTTCTGGTGCTATAATGATATTCAGCAGTGTGGGACATAGCACTTTTTCTAGGATGAGTTCACAAACTTAATTGTCCAGGCTTATACTGTAGCATATATATATATATATATATATATATATATATATATATATATCTTCATCTTCTAGTGGTTTTACTGATAGATTTATAAAATTTAGCTATTAATGATAGGGAAACTCAGTTGAAGTTTATATTAATGACAGTGATGTTTAGTTATACCAATATTCTTTACCTAGAAGCTGAAGTAGTCTCCAAATCATTTCCTTTAAACATGTACATGTATCTCAGTGATTAGCTGTTAATTATGGTTGTTACATGTAGTGGTTTGTGTTCCAAACTTCTGCTTATTCTCCAGCATCTGTGGCTGGAACCGGCCCATTTGAGGTACTAGTCATAAGTAGATACTGATCTTCCCTTGGTTGGGAGCTATGAAAGCCAAAACCAGAAAGCTGCAACAAAAGCTCTTCTCTCTTCTTCCCAATGGATCCAAATGCAGACCCTGCAGGAAAGCAGCGCTCTCCTTAACCTCACCAGCGCCCCGCTGCCTTTGCGGGGCTCACCTCTTCACCTGCCTTGCCCTCTCTCTGTGCACGCCTGCAGACCTGACCTAGCTCCTTCAGCAGCTTGGTTTCTGTTGCCTAGGAGGCCATCTTGTTTGCCTCCCACAGCTGGAATCCTATCGAACACAAGGCCCCCCTCAAATCTTTATGTGAATAATTTCTTTTCTGAAGACATGACCCAGCCTTGATTGCTTGTCACCTCATTGAGTTGGTACTCACCTGGAGATGAGTATTCTGTGAAAGATCCTGTCTGGCTACGGTGCCTTGTCTTTTAAGTATTTATTTATTTACACATATCTCATCTCTATAAACTTTAACAGCAACTATTCAAATTACTCCTGAATTATTTCACCATCTTACTAAGTTTGTTAGTAAGCATTTTAACCTAAAATTACAATTTTACCACAATTAAAAAATTGTGATAATGGATTAGACCCATGCAGTATGTTATTAATAATTAGTTCAACAATTCAAGGCAGAACATACTTAATTCACAAAATAAATTTCTACACTATATTAGCATACTGTTTACCTTATATAAGCCATACATCTCTCATCAGACACATACCTGCTGAGACCCGGGGGCAGTCAGGGAGCATGGACTCCACGGATGTGTCCAATGGTTCTGAGCTGGAGACCCAATTGCAACAGTTCTGCATTGTAATAGAGACAATATTGTTGAAACATAATTTAAGCCAAGACCAAAGTTTTAGGCTAAAGAGATATATAAAATTAACCACTGGAAATGTATTCAATTTATTTTCCATATACTTTTTTCATATGGAATAGTCAACAACTATTCATTACTAAAATGACAATGGAAAAAGTTTCTCTTTTACAATTTGGCATAGTCTGTGCTGATATTTTTTTTAAAAAGTAACCTGTGAACCATGACACAATATATTCCTAAGAGAAGTTCAGAAGCCAAGTAAGCAGATAAAGGAATCATAACTAAAGGGAAATGAAAACATTATCTATTTTTCACTTATAGATTAAAATAAACACTAATAGGCACATGTGAAACACTAGCTAATCTGTAAACTATATTCTTTGTATAACACCAGAAGAAATAACTTTTGTATTTACTCCTCCAAATCTGGCCCATATGAAAACACCAATTTTTCCTTGGACTTGCTTTAATGAAGGTTGTATCAGAGTAGTTAGAAAGAAACGCAGCCTTGTGAATTGCAGCTGTGCGTTGAGGGACACACAGCCTTCAATATTAAAGATCAACCTGCAAGGTAATGATGATTTACAACTTAGACAAATGAAATAAAAATAATCTAAATTCCTTTCACATTTTAAGTTTGTATTTGAAGTCTGGCTTTATAAACGTGATTAACATCATATGGTTTTTAAAAAATTTTTCCACACACACACAATGAATTTCCAGGCAGATTTTATTTTAAAAGAAATCACCCCATCAATCACGTTGGAAAAATCGGTGATTGCTATTCTGGCAAACAAGCATGTATTGTGTATTTTTAGATGCTTGCTGCCCTGGTTGTGCACCATGGAATCCGTCCTCACTGTGGAAAGATCCTTGACTGGTAGATCAAGTGTCTTATTGTATTTCCTTAATTCATTCTGTCTGGAAGAAGATGTCAGCTGTGTTGCAGTGAGGACAGAATTTCAAAAGCCCCAGTCCCCACCAATAAAGGCCGAGGAATGGCTTTTGAATAGATTTGTCAAGGCAACCCTACTGTTCTGGGACCAGGGAGAGCAGGAACAACATAAAGGAAGGGTTGCTGTATGAGATTAGAGAGTGGAGTTCACAAAGCACGGTAGATTTTTATAAGAAACAGTAGATCAATGAAACTATTGAACTGTGTAAGGAAAAAAAAATGAAAACAAACACAACATCTAGTAATGTTCTTAAATGCTTTCTTTCTTTTTACATTTAAAATGGGGATGAAATATTGGTATTTTTCATGTATTACAAAGCCTAATGGTTTAAAGTGGATATTCTATAACGTGCACTCCTAATCTTAATTAGCAGCTGAGTGCACAATTACACAATGTAAGAGCAGAAATTATAAAAGAAATAGGGTTTTAGAAGATATTTCATACATTTGAAATAAGTAAAATTAATATTGCCATTGATAGAATACCACATCAGAGAGTTCTAGATAATGCAGAAGATTAGCACACAATTAGCCAGCTTTTATATACAATGTGACACTTGCTTGTAAGAAATAAGTATTCTCCAAAGCAGTGTCAAGATATGTAAATGGATGATTTGTTTTATCATTCAGCACAGACCCTAATAAATTCAAAAATCATGACTTCTATAGGTACTAAAAATAGGCTTCCAGTGATACAGGGAGATAGTGTCAATGAAGAATGACTTTCTCTTTCTCTCTCTTTTTCTTAAACAATTCAGTCTTTTCAATGACAGCAATTAGCACTACCGACAGACAGGCAGCGATTAGGTACTGTATGTATTTTAATTATTATTCATCCTACTGGTATTTCCAAATCTGATGAAAGTCAGCTATTACCCAGGCATCTTTATACTGCTCACCTACACTTCACATATGGAGCACTGTATCTACAGGATTTTCTAGATTAATAAAAGTGATGGTACGTGACAATGTGAAAGTGATTAACCACTTTGTGATTTGTAACTGACTTTAAAAAGCTGAACAATCTAGGAAAACATAGTCCAAATATTGTATATAAGATAATAAATGTAATGCCCATTATTTAATAAAGTTTGTAAAGTACAAAGTAAGAAAAAGGCTGAATCAAATAACTTTCATTCAGTTTTCCCAGCTCACCTTTAATTCAAACACTTAAAGCAAATTATAGGTTAACATTTTATAATTCTGAAATAACAGTTTTTATCTAGGCATGTACATAATGATTTGACTGCTCATAAAAATCAGATGTAAGTTAAATGCCCTACAGATAGAGTGGGTATGCCCACAAGCTGTGTGGAATGACCCAGTACCTGTGCAGGACTGCAAAGATCTGATACTGCAGTTTCAGACAGGATAAACAGGAGTGCATGTGCGCATGTGGATGTGGCATTTTAACCCTGCTGGAGAAAGTACGGCTGTAATGAAAATGAGAGGCTCATAGGATAGGCTCTAATGAAAAACACGTAGGTAAAGAAAGTCTCATAACCATTACATGAGTGCAATCTGTCTGAAATTCTAGGGTATCAGACCAAATCTCTTTCACTGTTTTTCTAATGCTTATTTATCCCTCTTTTCAATGCCCCAATTTGTCCCTATCCTAGTTTTTCAGTTGAGATGAACACTACTAAAGCAACCTGGGTGGTTGCTCGCCACCGGGAAAGCACTCCCTGAATTCAAGATGTGTGAGTGTGTGAGCAGCCCTGGAGATCTTCCCCTCAGGTCTGTGAAAGGCCCCCAGACACATTGGACTAGAGGTACCAGCAGGGCCATGCTTGAGTCTCACGTGCAATCCCCTAGTCCCCCCAAACAAGTATAGGGCAAGAAGCACTTGGCCAGAGCAGGCACATTGGGACAGATCATATAACTAGTGTTTTTCTGGGTCTGATGGAACAAGAAGAAAAAAGGTGATAGAGTGAATGCTCCTAAGTGTTTTCAGTTTAAAGGTGCTTTTGGTTTTTTTTTTTACTCTGAGATTATAACTCTACAGATTTTCGAGACTGTAAATTTTCTTCTTTGTAAAATCCAAAAGTTTGGGAACTCTTTATATGGACTAGAAATTTCCATAAACCATAGTGCTGAGTGACTCCCTTTAAAAAAAAAATATTATTGTGTTTATAGAGATGGGATCTCACCATGTTGCTTGCCCGGCTGCATTTGAACTCCTGGACTCAAGAAATGTTCCCAGCTCAGCCTCTCAAGTAGCTAGGATTACAGGCATGTGCTACTGTGTCTGGCTGAGTGACTCTCTGTGACAGCTGAGCCAAGTGTTGATAATAATTAAGCACAGATATGAAATGAATTAAAATTTTTTTTGTAAAAAGGTTAGAATTTAGTACATCATACATGTATCTAAAGAGAAAAGTAGGCAATAGCTATTCAAAGTGTTTGGAGGCATTTGGAGATGCTTCTGCCTTCACTGAGTCTAGATTTTATTCATTATTATTGTATTTTTCTGAGTTATAAATCATCATTGTTTTAGTGGTTAGTCTTCATCATAGAAAGTTTTGTGTCCTCAGATAAGTACAACTGTGAGTCAGCAAGTTGTGTTTCTAGAGCCTACACTCACAGCTGAATGGTGACAGAAAGGGTTAGCAGTGGTTCTCAACCTTCCTAATGCTGCAGTGTATTTTCATTGTTAAAAAGGGGTCATGACCCACAGGTTAAGAACCGCTGGTTTATGGCCATAATGTAGAATCAATTCTCTTGGCAGGACAATGTCAGAGGCCAGAGGTACATCAGGAAACAAGCTTCGCCCTCTTAGTCGTGATGCTCCTGGGGCGCAGTAAGCAGTGCCCCCACGCCCAGCCTCCCGTCCCTCCGGCCTTCCTCTTCAGGCTGGCTGAGCATCTGCGCTTGGTCTTTAGTCAGGAGCTGGCTTCATTCACAGAGTAATGGCCAAAGGTAGTACTTTTTAACCTTTTTTCTTTAAAAAAAATTCATTATTTAAAAACTATATAAGTAATACAGAACATATTCTTTAACCTTTGTTCTCTGTGTTAAATTGGTTAAAAAATGTCAACTTTTCTAGTCAACAAATACTTAATATCAATAACTTTATCACATTCATTTAAACATACTTACAAAACAAAGAAATTATTTTACTAATTTTTAGTGTAACAGGAATGAGTAGGCAATTTGTACCATTGTTTTATTTCCAAATTTTAGAGCAGTGTTTTGTGAAACAAAGGAGATAGCCAGAGAGAGGGTAAAAGCACCATGGCTTACTCTACACAGGGTGTCCAACCTTTCTCCATAACATATTGGCAGAATAAGAGTTGTCTTGGGCTGTACAATAAATACACGAACACTAACAAAAGCTCACTAGCAAAAAAAAAAAAAAAAAAAAAGGTCCATTCTGTGGTATCCAACATCACACATAAGCAAAGAATGTCCTCACAAAATCAGTAGGTCCGCATGGGGCTGCAGGCTGGGCACTCCTGCTACAACTAGACCATTATTTTTAATAGACTACACTTTAGCTTAGCTAAGGTGATTTTTTGTTTTTGTTTTTTTGCAAAATATCTGTTTTTTTAGCTGATCCAAATGAAATTAGACTATGAGGTGATAGAGAAGGGGTATGCTGAAGGACACAAAGCTGACCTACAGCACTCTGCTCCCAACACCCATGTTCAAGACAACAGCCCTTCCTGTTTGCTGGAGTCCAGACTTGTCTTCTCTTCATTATTTCAAGAAGCCTGGCAGAGTGGATAGAGACCAAGAAAAGAGAAAGTCAAGGGGAAGGAGTTTCACCTTGAGTACTGGGAAACAATGGACTCTTATCTTGCCAAGCCACACTTAAGTATTCTCTACCAGTGCTCACACATTTAGGTGGGTTCCTACAAAGATATTTAAGATATATATCATAGCCCTTGCCTTCCCTTTTTTGAAGACAGGGTCTCACTTCCTCCCCGTGGGTAGAGTGCAATGGCATCATCATAGCTCACAACAACCTCAAATCCCTGGGTTCAAATGATCCTGCTGCCTCAGCCTCTTGAGTATCTGGGATTTCAGGTGCCTGTCACTGCACCCAGCTTATTTTTCTACTTTTAGTAGAGACAGGGTCTCATTCTTGCTCAGGTAGGTCTTCAACTTCTGAGCTCACCCATCCTCCTGTCTCAGCGTCTGTCACAGACTTTTATAGTTGCGCTTTTTTTCTTATTTTGGGGAAGAGCTCTGAATAGGAATAATTCTTAAGCTTCATTAAGAAAGACTTAATGATTTTTATCTTTGGAATATTACAGTATTTCCCATAATAATACATCTCATTTTTCTATGTGTACCATTTGCTTTTCAAGAGGTTTTTCTTCTTGATCATCTTTGATTCTCACAATTCATGAAGTAGATGGAGGAGGAATTATTGCCTCTAATTCACAAATGTGAAATAGGCCTGAAACGACAGAGTGGTTGTCCAAGATTATAGGTCTTAGCAAAGTAGCTGGTACATGCTAGAGCCTTAATTATTGATTTACTTAGCCAGAATCATTATCAAAACTTAGTTCTCCTAAATGCTTGTCCTGAACTACTTCCAATATGTCACCCTGCTTCCCTTTTATAAGATATTTTGAATATGCAAATCATCCAGAAAACACAAGATGAATATAGTCCATGTGTTGTATGTTATTTGGGAGTGAGAGGATAACAGCAGTAATAGCTATAATTTACTGAACTTCTTTAAAATGCCGACAACCATGCTATTTCTTTACACATCTTATTTCCCAACCACTTCTGCAAAGTAGATATTATATTTTATATATGAGAAAATTGATTTTCAAAGAAATTAAATAACGGGCCCAAGACTGCACAGTTAGGTAAGTGATTAAAGCTGGGGTTCATTGTTGATAGGTCAGAATACAAAACTCTTCCCGCTGTTTCCTCAAAGCCTAGTTGAGGGAACTAAAAGAACTATCCAATAATTATGGCATTTATAGACTTCCATAAAAACTATGCTTGCAAAGAAATTAATGAAGGCCTTGATTAAATTATGGCACATTCAATTTTGCCTATTTTAGTCAGTTACATGAAAACTTCACAGATTAATATAATATGATTTCTGAAGGGGACACCTAATCCAGTTTTAGTTAAAAATGCTTAAAAAGTAAATCTTAATAAATTTCGTTACATTTGTCAGCCTTGAGTGAGACTTACATGAAAAACTTCCAATTAAAAAATGAGGAACAGAGAATTTTTTTTAGTTCAGACCAAATATCAATATTGGTCGGTTGTATGTGGGGAAAGAAGTTACTTTAACCTTACTACTCATGTAACACTTAAAGCTGTCTATGTTTATATTTGGGCAGCTAAATAGCATTAAAAAAATAGGCAAGAAATTAAAAACATTCCCTCTTAAAAAGTTTAGACCCTTGGAAAAGGCAATTAAGAATGTAGTTAACACTGTGAAGGAGAAAGTGGAAAGCAATGCAGCCAAAAAACACCTTCATGTTAGAATAGATTTTTTAAAAATGCCGTTATGAGAACCACAATAAATACTTTGTGTTTTTGCACAACAGAAGTGCTTTTTACTAATGGACAAAACTGATAGTGACAACAGATTGGTAATATTATTGCACTACTATGGGATAATACAGATTAATTTTTCTATGCACTCAAAACTGTTTTTAAACATTAACTCTCCGGAGCCACCAGGGAGAAGACCGGGAAGACCAGCCAACTTACTTATCCTGGGTGAATGGAAGCACATGACTCAGGCATGGGGTCGCTGGTGTCAACTGTTTATATTATCAAAAAGATAAATAAAAAGAAAATTTTAGCTAGATAGCCATAATAGGAATCCAAGAAATAATGGGCTGAAAGATTTTTTAAGAAATGCCAGTATGTTGAATGAGTCCTTACTTGCGTTCAGGTTCACCAGCCCTTAGCAAGTGTGAAAAGACACTTTCTTAGCCTGAGGCTGGACCAGCGCCAGAACCCCTCCCTGCCACTAATTTCTCTTAGCTCCTGGGTCTGGCATGGCACTCTTTCGGCTTTTCACTTCTCCCTCTACTGGTACCGTGTTTCCCCCAAAATAAGCCCTAGCAGGATTTCTATGCCTTTGTTAAATATAAGCCTGCCTCGATAATAAGACCTAGTGATGGGCGTGGCTATGCCTGGCTATCTGCATAGCCACGCCCTGCATTTCCGCCAGGAGCGGTAAGGAAGACTGGAATACCTTTTATCTGCCACAGCTCCTTTCTCCAAGCAGTTTGCACTTGCGCGGGTGCCCCTGTGGTAACTGCATAGCAGGCATCCTAATGTGCACGTGTGAACGGCTAGGGGAAGGGAGTTCCTGCATCACTAGCATCAGCCCCACCAAAAGGTCGGCTCCCCCTGTCAGGTTCCAGAAGAAGATGACTTAACTGTATTTGAATAAATGTAGATTGTTGTATTATACTTAATAAAAATAAAACATCTCCTGAAAATAAGCCCTAGTGTGTCTTCTTGAGAAAAATAAATATAAGACAGTGTCTTATTTTGGGGGAAACATGGTAGTAGTGAGCCCATCTGACCACCTCTCCAGAGGAAAAAGACAAGACCAAGTGTACATTAAGCTCCCTTCCTGTAATTAAGCAGCACTATGCTAATAGCTGGTGGAAAAATTAAACATCAGGGAATAAAGAATGTCCTAACGCCAAGACTTTCTTCAGCCAAAGCTTCCATTGCATATTGTATGCCTACATAGTATTCTATAAAAAGACAAAAAGGCAGGGAAGGGGGCTTTCTAAAAGTGAGTTCCTCACAGGGTTTTCCATCATTATTTTAAGCATGTCTAGTTTTTCCTATTTCCTGTTAACATTCTGCCTTTACACAGGGATTTTGGGAATGGGAGGTGATGTGAATTGGTGGGGGCTCAAGATATAAAGGCTCACACCCATTCATCTCAGCACGGAAAAAAACCAAGTCTCACCTCTCTCATCCACTCTCGAATCGTCTTGCCAGCTTCTTGATGCCACACATTGTGAACGGAGTCTGTCAAGGCCACAGCAGTTACCTTACTTTTTACATCTGCTTCTCGTTGAATCATCTGTTTTAAAAAAGGAAAATAAAATATTGGCTGTAATTTTTTTCCTACTGGTAAAGTCATAGATAATAAGAGCATTATATTAAAAATAAAAAAGCAATATGTATCTCTGTTTCAAAGTTACTCTGTTCTACACTGAGTACATACTTATCCAGAGATGTGAGAAAACCTAATATTTCCTTTGTAAAGATAATACCACTTAAGTCTTAGAACTACGCAGCTCTATTATTTTCCATGTGGTTTGACAATTCAAGGATTAAAGGGATCACAGGGGAATCCCTGAGGGCTTCTTTTAGAAGTTTCTTCCACCATTTCCTAGTTCAGTGCTTCAGGGAAGTCAGTCCCTGGGTCACTGCCAGCCACTCAGGACTGAATTCCACAGCATCTCAGTAAAGAAAGGAGTCTGACTTTGACTTTTCCAATTTAACTAGCCAATGCTTCACTACAGCCTTGTAATTGTTGGTGGTTTAAATGCCCAAAGATTCTTCTCATGGAAAATCTATCAATATAGTTTCGCTTTCTAATATATTTTTATGTTGTCAAACTATTATGGTTTACTTTTTTCTAAACAATGTTATTTCTGTAAAATTAAATGGTTTCTTAAAAAAAAAAAAAAAGAGGCTCGGCGCCTATAGCTCAACCGGCTAAGGCGCCAGCCACGTACACCTAAGGTGGCGGGTTCGAATCCCCAGCCCGGACCCGCCAAACAACAATGATGGCTGCAACCAAAAAATAGCCAGGCGTTGTGGCGGGTGCCTG